>JAPMOQ010015367.1:371134-465637 GCA_026543055.1 Argiope trifasciata | reverse complement strand
ACACACACACACACACACACACACACACACACACACACACACACACACATATATATATATATATATATACATACATACATATATATATATACATACATACATACATACATACATATATACATTCATACATACATACATATATATATATATATACATACATACATGCATACATACACACACATATATATATACTATATATATATAGACAGACAGATAGATAGATAGATAGATTCCCCCGAGAAATCTCACCCAAAAGTTTTAAAGTTTTTTCTAAAAAGGAATCTTACTATCAGGATGCTGTTTCCTCTAATCAAAATGATCCAGGGATTATTTAAAATGAGCCAGCACTTTCAGTTTTCAACTGGAAATGGATCATGCCAAACTTGGTGAGTGAAGCTCGCGGATCAAACAATTCCAAAACTTGTAAGACACATAGGAATCAGCTTTAAAGTCAGTCATTTACTCATTATATTGATGATGATTATTATCGATAATAATTCCTTGTTTCTTATTTATTTATTGCTCGGTGCTATTTTTATCGTGAAATTTTGAAATGATGCTTTATAAAGATATCAACTATTTTCCTGCATAATTTTTTATCGGATCTTAATAATTCTTTTTTTAAAGTTTTCGGCGCATTGTATAACAATATTCATCATTTTTTTAACAACAGAATAAATACGCATGCGCTTTGTGATAAATACATTTATGCGCGATATTAAATACAGTTATGTGAATATGACATTTCTGCAATATAATTAAAAACAAAATTGAAAATGAAAATAAAAGATGAAAAAGCCTAAAATGATAGCAAGCTACCACGTTTCGGATTATAAGTTCGAACATTCTTTGGAATTTTTATATAATTCCAGCTGGGTGCGTTGCTGCCGCCGAAAAAAATTATATTAAGTGCAATCCATCAATCATTTGCCAATTTTATCGAAATAGGATGAACAGTTCGACAAACTGCGGACAAACAAATATTCATCTTTATATATTAGATTTGTTTATTCTTTTAGAGTTATAAATCTCGGTGTTCTTTCAGAACGAATGAAAGAAACTATTCATTGTATCTCGTGACTCGTTTCATACTTGAGCAGAATTCGGAAATTTGATTTTAGAGAATTCGATTAAAATATTTTATTTTTAATCTTTCGTTAATATCGTTGAAACGATCAGTTTTGAAAACTAAGAGGGTGAACAATTATTTGTACTACAATACTTTTAATGGGTACTGCGAAAAACGCTAACATTTAATTAAAGTGTAGAACCGCCAGGGTTGATCTCCCCAACACTTTCTCGCATCATCTGTCATAATGTTGATACCTCTGAGAATGACATTTGTGTACCACAGATACAAAAGATTAACTCAAATTTAGCATTTTTACAGAATCCATCGCCCCCTCGGCGAGTTATTTGAAGATGAATCCTTGGTAAATAGATGCGGTTGAGATTCATTTTTTTAAAAACAATTTTTTAGATCATTGTGCTATGCCTATGACCATCCCGTAAATGTAATTAATAATCCGGCCCAGCTCTATCGCAGCCGGATGAACGGTTTAGGAAGACAAACATTCATTTTCATTTATAGAGATAAAGGAATTTTATGTTGATGTAAATTAAAATTTAAAAGAATTTGACATTTATTTTTTTTTAAAAAAAGGATCTTAGTTTATTATTATTATTATGCTGATTATCATAAATTTTAGAAATTTCTTTTTAAATTTATATAAAAAGAATCGCATAGTAGTAAAAGCACTCATATCTTCACCTAATAAAATGACAACGCATGAAAGTAAAAAATAATGTCATGTAAAACAAAGCAATGAAATGAAGTGAGATGGGTAAAAATGGTTTGGTGAGGCCTAAGAGGCATACAGACGACACATTCATTTTTATAGATATAGCTTTTAATTTTCACATCCAGAATGCATGCGATTATAAAATGCAACTCAGTTTTAGTAAACAATAAAAGTTAAAACGTATTGCCTTAAAAAAATGAACCCAAGATGTGAATAAAGTGCGCACCGAAAAAAGAAGACGTGTTGCCTCTTCTGTGAGTTCCGGCATCGGGAAGAATGCCTCCTCGCCGAAAGAACGAAAAGAACCAATGACCTCTGCTTACCTGTTGAGCAGAGCGTGAAGAGAATGGAAGCCGCGAGACGCAGCATCGTTCGGGGCCTCATATCCCCCGAGCCTCCTCCCCCGGCAGCATAGGGGCACGGAACGAAAGAGGCAGAAGACGGAGTCCGAAAATAAAAACAAAGCCGCGCAGCTCAATTCTTCCCTGCAAAGAACACTGAAAACTTCTGCTCGAAAATCCACCGCAAGTGAGATGCGAGCACTGTTGAAAGTTTGTAAACTCTGCCAAGTGACGCCAAATGGCGACGAGATGTGGCTCTGGTTTTGACAAAACATCCGGGTCGAAGTTTGACGCTTTCCACCACGAGTGAGGGATTTATTTGTCGCCGGTGTGTTCAGATTTCTGGAAAAATAAGTGTTGACCGCAGAGGGTTTTGTGCTGAATAGAATCAGGCAAAAGACACGAATTTGAAATGAAAAATAAATGGACAGAGAAGGAAATGTTTCACTTAATGCCCTCTATTAAAATCCCCGATAAAAGCTTAATGAATTCAATCTGATGCAATGAAGCAACATTGAAGTCAATTAACTAACACACAATACCACACCGTTTCCTGCCCCTGCAGCTATAACCCTCTGGTTATTGAAGCAGTGTCATGAGCATGAAGAGACGCTCCTGTTCGATCCATCCCGGTGACTAGGGTCCGATGTCTGACATTTACGGATTGAAATAGGGTTGGAGATTTTAAGATGAGATAAAAACAAAGTCGAAGCAAACGAGTTCAGATTTGGAAGTGGATTTGGCTTATTGAGCTCACTATCGTGCAGGAGCTGAAAATTGGTACCGATTGACAGACTCATAGTTTGTTTGTGATGACAAGATTCTGATAAAGGTTGAAATATAATTTTTAAAAAACTGGAAACCTAGGACAGAAAAAGAGAGAAACATAACAACACACACCCAAAATACAAATACCAATAAACGCTATGTACGAACAAAAAAAATAACAGAAAATAAAAATATGTATGTAGAGTGCTATTCTTGGGAATAGCAATCTAAACAGATCTTGGTTTTCTTCGAGATAGCGAATCATTCTTTGTCTACCTGGGTCCTCGGGAAGAAGCAACACTGCGGAAGCAAAACTCGTTCGGATGTAATAATGAATCAACAAACTTCATATATCCGACTAGATTCGGTGATACATTTTTTGAAAAAGCGATAAGTAAACGTTTTTTTATTGTATCAGATATCCTCCCAAATAGACATGAAAAATCATTATTAGAAGAAAAAAATACACTCCAACTTTTGAAGAAAAAAAGAAGAAGAAAACTGCTTATTTAATGAAAATTCAGCTAAATGGAAGGAAAAACAGAGTAAGTTAAAAAAATAATGGAAATATTTCATTTTTATTTCACCCACATATAGCTCAAAGTACATAAAATGTAACCAATCACAAGATAAAAATTATTTAAATAAATAAAAATTTTATGAGCATTTGAAATTGCAGTTAATGATTTTTTGAACAAATTTGTAAACGTTTTGAACTTAAAAGTAAGTGTCTGTAAAACTCGTCTAAATAAAACTACTTTAAAATCTGCGGTCTCTCACACCCTCAAAGGTTTTGGAGGCATGCATACTAAATTTCATAAATTTTATTGCACTGATTTTGAGATATCATATTTTCCGTGAAGCACACACAGTCACATCATTTTTCTGAAAATGCTTTTAGATATTTTACTTGTAAAATAATTCATCCAAGCATTCTGGAAATAAATGTAGTTTTCATGCTTTTTCAGCAAAAAAAAAGGTCAAAAATAAACAAATAACGTCTGAGTAGGTAAAGAGTGAATATATCAAATACTATTTTCGAGAGTTTCAAAGTAAAAACAAAATTAATCACTCATTTTCGATTTAAAATACCACTGTTTCAGATTTCAATTTTATTAGTCATATATTATTGAAACTACTGTATTTATAGTTCTATCTATTTCTAAAAAGACTGTTTTAGAATTACGAAATTTAGACCTTATTTTCAAATCAGTTTCCTGTAAGAATCCTATTTACAACCTACTCGGATATCTAAAGGTACTACGTTCAAAACACTGGTTACTGACCACATTGGAAATTTTTTTCCTTGTTATTTCTTGTAGTGCAGGCTTTCCTCTTCCAAAGTAGATTATCTTTTCTACGTAAAGTAAGGCCTGACCTATTATCCATATTTTCACATATTTTTCAGCTAAAATGTGACTTTCACTACAAATCTCCCCAAACTGTAATTTCCATAAAAATTCTCCACCATTAACGTGATATCTTAAAAATTAACAGAGGTATTGACATAAAAATTTCGGCGTGTATTTTAAATAATAGGGACAATGAAAGGAACCAAAAGTTTGATTGTTGGTGGAATACTTTTTCATTTAGAGGTGTTTTTAATTAAATAAAGTTGTGAATTTATGGAGAAAATGCATATCTACGTATATTTTTACCCATCACTTCTTAGCATCTCAAAATCTTCCTAATATTTTGGTTCATTTCAATCATCAGTAGATTCCATAGCTTGTGTACAAAGAAAAATCATATTGTCACAATACCATTTTGTGTACAGTATGAACCGTTTTGGTTCCATTTCATTAAAATTTGCTACACATTTTTCTCTAAATCTATTAGATTTTCAAATATTTTTTTTTTGTATTCATAGTATTTTGTATTATAATTGACAATACATCTAAAAATCATAGCTTTAAAAAATGTTTAAAAAAATATTTCTTCGAACGTTGTCGAATACCTTAAATGCCCCTGTCATATAATTTATCAAATATCTTGCTGTGTGGCAAGTACACATACGGCCACCATTTGCACCCCAAAAACTCCAACAGCATTGATGCAGTTTGAACTGAAATGATCTGCTTTAAACTAGCAAATACGAGGGACTTCATTACAGATAGAAACCGATATTCAATCTGTTTATATTTTGTTCCAGCGTTTTACATATCGTACTCACTAAACAGCCCTCATTTCTTTGAAACATCGTGAAGGAAATTTTTAAATTTATTTCGCCATTCTAAATTTTCTTTCTGTCTATTTCTGTAAATCTCTATGAATTAATTTATGAAAAGTAAGCGCAATTTAGTAAATCTCTTATCTAAAATCAATTAAGATATGCGACAACATTCGAAAGAGAAATTTTGAAAAATTGGATCTTTTCAGAAACTATTTGTGGTTTGTAGATGTATTATCATTAATAAACACTATAAATACAAGAACTATTATTTGAATAATAAAATATATTTTGAGAAATGGCAAAATGAGTAGCAAATTTGAATGAAATGGAACCGTTCACACTCTGCACAAAATGGTGATGCAGCTATTTTTCTTTGTTCACAAGAATACAATGATGAATGAAATCAACCAAAATCTAAGAAACATTTTATGATGCAAGGTAATTATGGTAAAAATATGCGTATATATGCATTTTTTTCCATTCGTTTATAACTTAAGTTTTCAAAAAACACCTGTAAAAAAAGTATTTTGCAAGCAATACAAATTTTGGTTCATTTCCTTGCCTATACTATTCTAAAAACACGTTGACAAGTTTATGTAAATACCTCTATTAGTTTTTGAGACGATGTTAATGGTTATGAAAATGATAGTTTAGAGAAAATTGAAGCTAAAGACAAATTTTAGTTGATCCTGGCTAATAGGGAGGCCTTCCTTTTCTTAGAAAAGATAAATTGTTTACGGAAGAGAAATGTCAGAACCACAAGAAATAATAAGAATTTTAAAAAATTCCCCAATGTGGTCGAAAATCAGTGTTTTGAACGGATACCTTAATAACTGTAAAACCGTCGATATAAATTGAATTGAAATTACCTGTGTAAAGCTAACGAACTCTTTTCTTATATATAAAACAGAAAATGATATTGGATAAATTAGATATGATGTAGGAACTAATAAAACGAATTTCTAACCTAAATAAAAATTATATTAGCCAAGAAAAAGCCTCTGCTAAAAGAAATTCAAATATTTATTTCTAGCAAAAATCGAACTATTTTTAACTTTACGAACAGTAATTGCACGATACACACAGTGGATTCTTAATTGGAAATGGTTCTTTTGTGTTTAATGAGTGAACATAAATTGACTCCAAAGAGCCTCTTTATGCAACAGAAACGAAATGCAAAACACAGAATGGTTTTTTCTTTAAATAGATTTTCGCAAAACGTCGTGGAAAAAAAAATATTTATGCCGTATTTTTGCGAAACTGATTATTCTATGAAAAGTAACCTAGCCTGAAACTGATTGGCTTAATTTACATGTGTCTATTGTCGAACATTCATAAAAGCATTAAAATAATTAAAACCCATTTCCTGAGTCAACAAAAATGAAATCGAAACTAATTATGTCGGAATCGAAATTAAAATTGAATTCGGAATGAAACAACTAAAAGTTCACAAAAATGAAAAGTAAATGAAATAAAATCTACTTATGAAACAAATCTAAATTAATATAATTATGTGAACGAAACTAAAAATTATTTCGGATTCGAACAAGTTTAAAATTTAAAATGTTAAAAAAATGTATTTAGTGAGCGCAAATACAGCAACTACTAAAATACAGATGAATCTAAATTCATTAACAATCTAAGCTAAGTAAGAAGGAATACAACACAATTAAAATTACAACAAATAGAAAAAGAATCCGGCCTGAAGACGTTTTCAAGGGATCTCGACGATTACGTTGTTAGAGGAAGAAATACTATTCGGAGAATCCAAGGATGAAAGAGAATTTGTACAAATGAAATAAATTTGGTGAACAGTTCTCTATTTCAAATTAAAATTCACGCTTCAGGTGTGATGGAAAAAAAATTATGGAGATACGCAGCACAATGAATACAAATGGGTAAGACCTCAAAGTATTGCGACTGAAATATCCATCCATATTTGGAGTTTAAAAAGGGTTTGCTGAGGAAATTAAAATTAACTGAAATTTTGCAGAATCAATTCCAGCGAATCCGCTGATCGCAGTAGGCGGTAGTGAATTTCATACTGCGAGCATTTCGTCAAAGTTTGAGAATAATCAAGTTGGTTTTCCGATTAACACGCTGAATGCAATTTTCAGAAATCTGGCCTCAAACTAATCTGAACTCATTTTTATAATTATATATATGTGTGATGATATTCTAATATCTAATTTGAACCCTAATTCATTTCTAAAACTTTATCTTCATTTATCCCGTAGTAATTTCATTCTACAATATTCTCTTATTTCCTGATCCGATTCCATTTCTCTACGTCATTCATTCAAGAAAGGCTTTGTGAAGTTCTTTAGTCAGCGATTCTCCTGTGTTTCCCTTATCATGTGATCGACGTGGGTCAGAAATCCTTCTGAGAATCTTAATATTATATCGGCAGAATAAACAATATTTTCCATATCAAGATATATTATATAAAACGAGGGAAAATTAATTTCTGCCTTTTCCGTCACATCTGCTTGCCCGCGCTGCTTGTAAATAGGCTGCCTGCCTCCGGAGGAAGAATAATGCAAACTTTAAAAATGAAAAGTCTTCTTCACTGTCTTCGAACTGCACTCTGCTTCCAAAATCTTAAATCATCATATACATATACATATACATATTCGTTTTTAAATAAATTTGCTGCTCATCAAGCCAGCATTGATTTTGTGTTCTTTCCCCAGAAGCCATCTATCGATATGAGCACCGATATATCACTAGTTTATTCGTAGCTGCACAAAAATGGTAAGCAAACACGGTACGAGATGACTCGTCTTTGGCGTCCTAGAAAAGAACGCAGTCTACGGGATATCTCGTGATTGGCAGTCAACGCGTTGAACAAACTTTGAAATTTCCAGGCACGGGAGAAGTCTCACGATCTCGCCAAAGAGGGCGCTGAACGGCGCGGGTTGGCGGGCTTTTTTCTAGGGCAGGTGGAGGCGGGTGCAGCTGATGAGGGAGAGAGAGAACAGGTTTTGTTTATGTGCTGCGATCGTGACTGCATCGCACGACCCATCATCCATTTGTGATACAAAAAACAGACATTGTTTTTGTGTAGCTCGCTGAACGCTTCACGGAAAATACCTCTTTTTTTCTCTTCTCGAATTTTGTTGTTTTTTATTGATCGTACCGAACCCAAGTTGGTTGCCCGACAGAATCTGAATCCGTATCTAGCTTTTGTTTTGTAATTATTTAGGGTTCGAAGCGTGAACATCAAAACAGCAGATACAATACAGAACTAATTTAATTTTTCAAACATATAAATTACTAGCTATGACCCGCGACTGTGTTCGGGTGAAAATTTTGATGTGCATGTACGAAAAACTATCCAATAATGACAAATCAAAAAGAATAAATTAAACCTAACCTTAAAACGATACATTTAAAAGTATAAGCATATACGAAAAATATACGACATGAATACAATTTAATAACAAAAATACACATTTAACATTTCAACTCTGTTGGGAAAAAAATCTGAAGTCTTACTTATCATTGGCGGGGTTTGACCTCACTATTTTGGCGCGAAAGTCCGTTTTTAATGAATAAAAAAATGAACCAGAATAAAAAGTAGCCTCTGTTCTCTTCCTGACTCTAATCTATCTCCGTGCTCAATTTCATCCCATTCCGTTCTGGCGTGATGGAGTCACAAGCATCCATCCAAACTTCCACATTTATAATATTAGTAGAGATTTTCTCTTAACCCTATGGAAGCCCCGTTTCAAAAATGAAATGCCCAACTGTATGTAATTGATCCAGGTCAATTTTCATATTTGAAGTTTCTTTTTAAAAAAAGATGCTATATACATATAGGTAATAGGATTTTACATACATATAGGTAGATGTTATATACAGTAGGTAATATAGTACGCATACATTAGGTCTCTAAATCTAAATTAAATACTAAACAATTTTTGCATTTTTATTTTTATTTAACCCGTATTAACTTAATTCTATCATGCTCTCTTATTTCCTGATCCAATTCCACTTTTTTTTAAAAATTCAATGAATGGCTACTCGAGCTCTGTAAAACTGCTTTAACACGCTATTTATTGAAGGTACTTGAAAGTGCCCTTTAAATCTGGCTTATATCTTTATTATACGCCGCTTTTTTGCTTAAGAACACGGAGATTGTAACCCAAATAACACGAAGCTAATATGCGCTAAAGGTAGGAATTAAAAATATTTAATTAATAATCGAATTAATTAAGATATTTCTGTTCATTACAGTTTTCTCTTCGGGTTCCCTGAGATGATTCTGCAAAGGAAACTAAGCAACGGGTGCAAAAAGGAAGTTGGAAAAATGGATGGCAACATAATCCGATAAATACAGGGTGAATCGGCACTTTCACTCGCTCCAAGTGAAGGGGAAAAAATCTGTCATCGGTCGCAAATTCTTTTTAAAGATTTCTTAAATCGACACATGTTGGGGTGTCCTTGTCGGAATCTCATAATCTCATAGTATAAAAGTACACTGGGGGGAAATGTTTCGCCCTCTTTTGTTCATCTCTTGTGCGGTGGATCTTTTCATTACTTACTTGTACATAAAATATGTCTCTAGGGATAAAATAAATCGCAGGTTTTAAAAATTCAAAAATATTTTTTTTCTTTTCGACCACGAAACTGCTAAAAAATATGTAATTACATGTATGTGTACAATTGAGTAAAGTTTATACGTAATCAATTTTCAGGGTACATAACGATAAAGGTTAATCTTATATAAACATGAAAAAGTGTTTTTTTTTTTTTTTTTTTTTTTTTTTTTGTTGTTTGAAATGAACGTAGTTGACTAAGCTTTGCGACATAAGCTTTCTTTTTTTTCTATAAATTTCAACTGAATCTCTTCGTAATCAATTTGTAAAAAACATATATTACGATAAATAAAATATTTAATTGTGGGTCATCTGTAAGAGAACTGGTTTCTGAATTTTCCGCCTCTTCACTGGCAGCCTTTTCCGGAATTCCATGCCTTACCGTTCTGTCCTTGGCTAAGGTTTACTCCCATTTGTCAACTTCATAGGTTTCAAATCTGTTCCCAAGTTCGAAGTTTAATGAAATTTTACACTCCCTCTTTTTTTTTAGTACAGGTGCTTATAGCCAAAGAGATTTTTTAGTGGCTCGATGGTCACTCAATCTTTTTAAGTGCCCTGTCCATTGGATCCCCCGTGTTGCAATACAATTCATAATTTCTGGCTTTCTGTATATTCCTGGATTATTTTATCTCCTATAATTACCATTTTGAATATCATCAAAAACTTATTTTAAAATTCCTCTTTCCAACATCGAAAGAGTGTTCTTTATTTTTCTTTGTCTTTGCTCATTTTTTTAGCTAATATAAATTGTATTTTATTTTGTTAGCAAAAAGTGCTCTGCAATAGGAAAATTTTATTAACTATGAGAGAAATTTTTATTAGTTAGATAACATTTGTACTTACCAACAGTTTGATTTGTTGGTGTTCAAATAGAGTTATAAATTATGTCCAGCACACGATGAACGTCAGTTAATTGTTGAGACTACTTTGTGGCGTTTAGTTATAGTTAAAAAATGTCAAGTTAAAACGTTTTATTAAAAAAGAATATATATATATCTATTCTAATATTATAAATGTGAAAGTGTAGATGGATGGTTAGATGTGTGTTACTCCATCACGCCTAAACGGAATTCGATGAAATTTAGCAAAAAATAGATTCGAGTCAGGAATAGAACATAGGCTACTTTTTATTCCGGTTAGTTTTTTTATTAATTGAAAACTAACTTCCGCGCCAAAAGGTTGAGGCCAAACCCCTCCAAAAACAAATAAGGCTCCAGTTTTTTATTTTATTTTTTTCCAATAGTAATGAGGTTGGGCTTAGCAGAATTTCGACCGATTATTTCAAACGATTCTATTTATTTTCTTTGTGTTTGATGTATTTAAAATCAAATATTGTTAAGGAACCGATCTTTCGGATTCATTCTGAAATACTTTTAAATGAAAAGAAAACCGAATAAAGGAAATAAAAAATACCCAATTTGCATTGCGTCACCCCAACTGGCGTAGGAAAGTCAGGCATGTGCGTTACGCCAACTGGCGGTGAAAGTTCGCGCGTGATTGTTGACAACTGTGTTTTCATTTAAATGAAAAGTCTAAAAATGATGTGTATAGTACTGTAGTAGCTATCTCCCTCTCGATCCATAAATAAAACGGATTTGACCGTTGTTTTATTTTGGGTATACAAATGTAAATAAATTGTTTTTGCGTTAGTTGTGATTAAATTGTATTTGTTATATATTTTTCGAATATGCTTCTACTTTTAAATGTATCGTTTTTAGATTAGGCTTTTTTTTTTATTTGTCATATGCAAAATTGCCTTTTATTTTGCACATTCAAATCATGTTCAATATGGCTGCCGTGTTTGTGGACCACATATTGCATTCTGTGCACAGTATTCACAACAGCAGAAAGTAACATGTCTGCAGGAATCTCCCGCACAGTCCGTGATACGTTATCCTTCAACGTAGCCAGGTCCTGGACAGACCTGGAACTTAAGGTAATCCCATAGCCAGAACTTAACATGTTACTTTCTGCTGTTGTAAATACTGAGTACAGAATGCAATATGTGGTCCACAAACACGGCAGCCACATTGAACATGATTTGAATGTGCAAAATAAAAGGTAATTTTATTTCCCCGTTGATCTGTATTTGTTAACACTTTATTTTCTATTCGCGCTACAAAACACTGTGAGCACTGTCAGTTTAATTATGGCCACCCTGTATATATACATATAAAGAGAGATATGTTTATAACTCTTGGATCTACTCCATCCAAGAATTTGCAGTACTTCCTTACATTTGGCATAGGTCCATAAGGCATCTGATTTCTGCAAACTGCAGACAGATGTAGGAGGACTACAATCAAGTTGTATCACAATAATCATCTTCCGTCTTTGAATACCTCGCCTGTTAAAAATTTTTATCGAAATCACTGTATTTTGGGGTAGCTCTGAGACACTATCTTTCAGTCTTGGTACATTATTTAGGGAGTCAACAATCTTATCACGAGAAGCAAATCATTCCCATTAAATGAAACGTTTTCAAAACATCATTTTCAGGAATGTTTGGTGAATAAAAATGTCACTTTCTAAATATTAAGTATGGCATCTAATTTTATCAAATACTTCTTACACACAGGATTCATTTACGGCGATGTATATGTCTTGACTTACTGATTTTAAAAAAATAATTCCAAGTATTTATTTGAATTTGACATTCATTGAATTTATAAAATAATTTCAAACGCATAATTGGGATTTGAAAATTATTTCAAGCATCCATGTCAAATTTGACCTAGACGTAAGAAATAGTAACAGCTATTTGAATTCGGAGGTAACTCATTATATAAATATTAAATTAAGAGAAAAAAATCCTTATTGTTTTATTTTAGTCTGGAAGTAAGAGTTGAAGAAAAGTGCTTCGTCCATTAATGCAGCTGCATCATTCTGCAATTTTGCATCCCTGTAAATGGACATTTGCCCTACTTACACAACCAGAGGCTGCGTCAGCAGGGGGCAACTGCCCCTTTGTGGGTAAGAAATTAGAAGTTCCTTCAGAAATTTCGTTATTTCAGAACAATTCGAAACGGCAGGTGTTAACAAATATAAAATTTATCTTATAGTGTGACCGAAAGGGCGCCATCATTTTAATTCTGCCAGGGTAGACTCTTAAAAATGCATAAATCATGCCAATTGAGTTAAAAATACATTGAATGGCATTAAAGGACATGATTTACAGGGAGATCAAACTATTTAGGAGAATAATATTTAAGACGTATGCATTAAAATAATACTCGGGGACCACATCATGCTTTACACTCGCTCCCAAGATGAGGGCTGATTATTCGTGGCAACGGCCGGTAGGGGGCCGAGGTAAAGTTACGGTTACAATAGTTAATATAAATGAAATGAATAAATATTCAAAATAAAAAATAATAATCCAAAGTGAGAGTTTAAACAGGCAGAATGACTAAAGTAGATAAAACTGCCAACAGGATAACAAGTAAAT
This sequence comes from Argiope trifasciata, assembly GCA_026543055.1. Lineage (NCBI taxonomy): Eukaryota > Metazoa > Arthropoda > Arachnida > Araneae > Araneidae > Argiope > Argiope trifasciata. The sequence continues at coordinate 452,504 of JAPMOQ010015367.1, read as the reverse complement.
AAGGTGCATTTTGCTGATAATTTTTCAATTAAAAATTATCAATGAATTAAGAAATCAAGTACGAAGAAGAAGTTAATAACTCAGGAGATAAAATCTCAATTTAAGAGATAAAACTGTTAATAAAAATAGTGCACTTTTTTGTTTAAACTGTTATGCAACAATTTACAAAAGTTGATGACATAAGTATGAGATGCATGAGAAACTCGAAGAACACTATTTTAAGTTTGAATTGTAGCAGTGAGAGAAAATTAATTTTAAGAAAAGCATTAATAATCTCAATTTATTATATAATTTAAATAGCAATCTAATTACATTGTAATTCTAACATATATAGTTCCCATCATTTATAACATCTTTTACAGAAGCATGTCACAGACAAAAAATCTAAGGCCTAGATAAATACTTTAAAACAAAATCCTAAAGCTTTCTTTACATTAAATAGTTTAGAAAATGTAGTTTGTATTGAAACTGTTACTTAAGGCATTTATCCTATGTAGCATCACTAGCATTCATATTATATAAATTATAGTAGTCAGAACCAATATGAATATTTTTACTAATGCCCAAAATTAGGTATTTATCATGATAAAGCAATTTATTTAAAGTTTAATTTTTCAAAACATCATGTATCTGTATTGAATCGATCCATGGATTATAAAATATTATATTATAATATTTTATATATATTATATAAAATATAATATTATTATTATACTTTTAATCTAAAATAATTAGAAACTATGTCCTTTCAAGTTAAATTAAAAACTAGATAACAAATATTTAAAAAGATAACAAGATTTCTAGTTTTAAATATTAACTTAAATTAATTCAATTCAATGTTAAATAAAGACAATTATTCATATCACTGTTTTAATCTAAATAAAACGAAACAAAGACACAGAGAAAAAAATAGCTTGTTTATTTAGGAATCATTTTGCATCTTTACATTGTATTTCTTTACAATCAATCCTCTAATCATTTAAGTCAAAAGGCTAAATAATTCTAGAAATTTATGAAAAGCATATTAAGAGAAATATCTGACTTAGTTTCTTGAAACATACTTTCATAATTTTTATAGATCCTTATTACCCTTATCAAAGACTGGGTGATCGAGAAATAAAGATTCTCAATATATAAATCATGTGAAATGTCTTTAATCGAAAGAAGATAGTGTTTTGAGATATGACTTCTCTGCAGGCCGAGAGAACACGTTCACAACTGATATCGACTTCTGTTGTGAAATGAAACAGATATTTCTTCCCTCTGAATTCAACATCAGTTCTTGATTATAAGGAAAGCACATGAGTAAGTACAATTGTTCAGTGCTAATTGACTATGAAGTAAAGAGCTAGGAACTGTAAAAAAAAAAAAAAAATAAAATAAAATAAAAAATATAAAAATTAAAGAATGAAAAAATAAAAAATATCAAGAAAAAAATTTTTTTAAAAGGACTTTTTCACTATTTATGATTTTTATACAAATACAATTATCCATTTGTGTGATAAGAATATCGAAACTTTTTCCCAGTTACTTTTTCTTTTTACATACAAAATAATATATTCATCATCGAAGAATAATATAACAGTTTGGGGAAATGTGTAATACTATAAAAATGAAAACAAAACAGTTCAGTAGATACAAAATGTATACAAAAGTTATCATTGAATACAATATATACATTCACAACAATATGATTGTTACGATAGACTTTCATAAAGGAATCAAACAAAATTCATTCAATGTAACATTCAGAGAAGAAGGGGGAGGTGCGAGAAAATGAAAATGCTTTCTGAGAATTCATGACAAAAGATGCTGAAATTTTACATCTTCGCAGAGAGCAGAATGAGAATTTATTGTTTTGGTAGATATCTCATCTTTATTAGATGAAGAAAATGTTCCAAGAAAACCAAAAATAATTCAATAAAGTAGTAACAGTAAGCAAATAATCAGTATAACACTAGAATACTCAACACAACCAATCACTGAGTTCATTAGTTACAATGCAACCAAAACAAATCCTTGATTATTATATATATATATATATATATATATATATATATATATATATATATATATAAAGTTATTGATTTTTTGCCTGTTCATTTAATTATGAATAAAAGATAAATTGCAAACATCCAAGATATATATGAATATTAAAATAGTAAAGTTAGTTTTTTTTTTTAAATCAAATTCTATATGAAACAAGGGAAATGTTATAGTTAGGTATAAACATTTTGCTAAACGTTTGTTTAAAAAAAAAAATAGAGCACGTAGCCAACTAACATTTATTATTTTGAGAGGAAAAAACTGCCTTTTCAACTACTATTTATGTTTTGGATCAAAATAATTTCAGTTTACAATGTATCCCACTTCCTATCCATAATTTTATAAATCCAACATTTCTATTGATTTAAGAGATGGGGGAAAAACCCCACTTATATTTTGAAAGTTGATACTGTGTTATTTATAAATATTTTCAAAACATCAGAACCTAATCCTGGTAGTAGTTAATATGCTTTTATCAGTATTTCACTGAATGCCGATAAAACAGATATGGCTGCCCATACAAGGTTTCAAATTAACATTCCAAAAGGGAAACTTTTGTGTTTACAGAATCCAAATTCCTGAAAAAAATGATTTGCAAAGGAAATAGTCATTAAAATTTTGTTGAATATGAAGTGGTGTAAAGAAGACTATCCATGGTTTCCTTAAAACTTGATGTGTATTTCTAAAGAATAACTATTTTATCAAAGAAATGAAACTGCAATTTTTTAAAAAATATAAAATACTTTTTAAAAAGAATTGTATTTAACTCATTTATACCTATTGTTTCATTTTTGGTGCACCCCTCACATAAAAGTTATTTTTATTATATATATATAATCTAACATATAGAAATTCAACGCAAAATTTCCAATTTTTTAACCTTAGGCATAAATGGTTTAAAATGTAAATGCTCACAAGATCAAAAACAGTAATGTAAAAGCAAATGCTTTGCCAAAAATGATTTTTAAAATATTATAATTATCCAAGGCACACTTTGATTGCACTGTCACAAAAATTACCAAAAACCAATTGTAATTCATAATGAACTCAGTATAAAAGATGAAGATTCAAAATTTATAAGAAATATAATTAATTTTGAACTCTTATCTTCATATTATCACATATAATGATAATTAATAAACTTTCTATTTTTGTGCACACTGGGCAATTGAAAATCTCGAAACCGGTATTTGTTTGAGACTTTATAGAAAACTATAAGTGCAAAACACATATTTAATAAACAATGATAGACAAATCAATTTAAAGAATTTTTCACCTTGATGGATACTACACATATATCAGTCAGAAAAAAAACCATGCTCAGATAGTATTCTAATGATCCATTATTTTGAGTTCAGATAAAGAACATCGATTTTAAAAAATCATTATCATCCATAAAAAAAGATTAAGTCATTATAAAAAACAATATCTTAAAAAAAATCCACAAAATATCTTCAAGTATGAAATTCAAAATTCTACAAAACAATAATTTCAGTCCAAACTGTATGTGCTTAATTTATCTGTAACTCATCACATTCCATAGAAGCATGCTCCATACTTTGATTAAACGGAAAAAAATGAAATATTATTTGATTTCATTTAGCTATAGGAAATGAAGCTTAGTTCATTTTTTCAGAAATAGAAAATAATATATGATGCATTCCAGAATCGTTTACAAATGATAAGAATATTAGAAAACATTATCGTAGTTATTGCTAGAGTTATCATATATATGAATAAAAATATCGTTTTTAATTTGTCATTATTACAAAAACTTATATTGGTTTAGCAACAAATTAAGATTTTTTTGCTTACAATAAAAGAAATACGGCATCAGGGACTTTCGACAAATACTGAAAATATCATAATAGCCACTCTCACATAAACAGTACAACACTATCACATAATTCCATAGACCTCAAGTAATTAAAAGAAAGAAAAAAAGATATAGAATGTTAAATGACAGTGAGAAAAGCAGGTTCCATAAAAGGAGAGGCCCACCACAATACGGACAGTTCAATCAGTCGAAGAATGTCAGCATATTGCAGTTTTATAAAAAAGTCCAATGTGATGCGATGAAGGCGACTCCAGATTACTATTTTGGGATTCGTAAACAAATAAAGATTATTCACCACACTCTTTCACTATTATAGAGCTCATTTAAGGCGTCACATGAAGGGGTCTTTAAAGATTTGGCTTTCTCTTCCAAAAGACGGTCACGGAAATTTTTAGCTCTCCAAATCATACTTTCTCCTACAGAAAAAAAATATATATAAAAATACCATTAGTAAAAAACAAATGAGTCAAGAACATATGACAAGACCCAGGATACAACCTAGTTCTAAACTAATAAATTTCAAAAAGTTTTCAAAGCTTGTAAAATAAATTTTAATTTCATTTTTTAGTAAAATTCTAATTCTTCTGAATATATTTAAATAAAACATAAAAACAACCAAATATGTTTATAAAGCATTCGGAACCATGCAAATAATTTAATTTCATAAATTTCCATAACAAAAAATCCCATTCTTAAATAACAAGTAAAAAAATTCCTAAACCAAAATACTAATATAAAACTGTAATATTAAAAAGCATCAAGAAAGAAAAAAAAAAAGGAATATTTAATTGTCACCCCATTTTCTGCTAAATTTTTTGGTTAGATCCATGCTTAATCCTTTGATAATCAAATTACAAATTCAAAATTCAGAAATCAGTCATTTCACTGTTATAACATGCTAACGCTGTTATTAAGTTATCTTTTAAACATAATAATTACATGAAAAGCACTTTTTTTGTATTTTTCTAAACTATTATTTTTTTTTTACATTGGAGTTATTCAGAATCTTAATTGATATAGTTGCTAGCTATATATCCAGACTTAAAGTTACTTTTCAGGTGCATGATATCGAACTAGCTAAAGCTATTGCTTATCACACATTTTAAAATAATGATAGTATCAATTGTTCTAATAGGGTGTTTTAAATTAAACATAATTCATATTCTCAGAATTAAGAAAAGTTTTACATTTAAAAGTTATTTTTTATTTGTTCATTATGTGCATAAGAAAAAGCAAAATATATATAATTCTATGATGCATGGTTTACAAATTCTGGTATTTTAAAACCCTCAGCTCTAAGTAGTAATAATTAACGAATAACTATTCTAATGCTTCAGGATAATGGAACTCTTAGTCTGACGAGTGCATAGTATGTTTTTTTTAATTAAAAAAACTTGCTATTCCTATCTAGATCTTTACAAAATAAATCTTGCCGCAAGAATAATATGAAGTTTCTAAAACTGATGCTGACAAATTAATTTTTAATTTTAAAATAAAAGAAAGAAAACACACACAAAAGTTAAACTTACAATCGCAAATTTCAAGTTATCATGTGAGAACATTATTTTTTAAGTCATTATTTGTCTTAATTAATTTAAGTCATTAACCAGTTTAAACTGGTTTGAAACAAACACGGAACTTCAGTATTAGTCTCTATCCCCTCCATCTGTTTTCATTTTCAATTTTTCTAGCTGGCAAATAAAGTTTTGGAGCTTGACTAATTTTGAGATGGAAAAAAAAAAAAAAAAAACCATTGTTTTTCTAAATATCGGCAAAAGCCTAACATGATAGTCTCATAATTGTTTCAAACCGGTTAAAATTAGTTAATGACTTTAATTAAGACAATTCACAAGAATTCAGAGAATGTATAATTTGGAAATCAAGTTGTAATTTTAGTAACCGACTCAAAAATAAAATTACATTAACAGACAATAAATATCTTAAAAGCTATACTGTGAAAGCCAAATCCAAAATAAAATAAAATAAAAAAGGGATAAGTCACCTATTTATTGCCTACATATATTAATAATAATAATATGTATAATAAAATTGAGATATTGTATTCTGAAATAAAAAAAGAACCAAAACAATAACTGAAGTACTTTTGCTTTTATTGACCTTTCAAATAAGTTTCTCTGGTGCACCCTTATTTAATACTAGCCGCCTTTGGCGACCAGCTGGTTCGCCATGAGTAATGCATTCTAAAATTTTCAATTAAATCACATATTCATTAGCCAAAATTTAAGAAATAGTTAAAGTTAAAAGATTCAGTTATTAGTAGTTAAAGAATCGGTAACTTTATTCGAAAACACTTTTTGAGTTTAATGCTCTAACAATTTATTGATTATGCATCCAAAATATTAAAAATGTTTTTTTCGGTGATGTTTCCAAAATGTTAAATATGTTTTTTAAAGAAAGCGAAAAAGGGGAAAAATTATTGAATTAATGATACAGTTATTACAAACGATTATAGAAATATGCCATTAAGTCGGGATTTCAATGCATATCCTGTCTAAATTCAACCAGGTTTACTGTAAATAAAGATAATTTACGGAATTAATTATATATCTATTGCAAACGATCATAGAATTCATTGCCTTGCATTTATTTTTTTAGAAGATATCTCATTTTATATTTATGTTATTTTATCCAGTCACATGCTGAAAGTTGTATTTCTTTAGATTTGATTTGCGATGATAGTTTTTTTTATTTGAACTTCCGGCATTGTTTTATTACTAGCGGATCTTTCCAATAGTGGCTCCCTACGAGATTGGCTCAGTCTATTAAAACCGTGGGTGGGGAAAGTAGGTGATTAGAGATAGCGCTAGCGGCATGCGTTGTTTGTTGGTTACACGCGATAATGTGTATTGCGCTCGCGGCATGCAGTATTTGTTGACGTATTTATTTAAATTATACGGTTGGTGAAACGGAAACGAATTTTAAAATGTTTTTCTTTTACCCCTGATAACGTTTTTTCTATTAAATAGCTGGAGTTTTAGATTTTTATACCAGTGATTAAAACATTAATGCTGCTTTAAAATCCTTTGGTTTTACCATTTTTTTTTTTTCTTCTTTGTAATTGTGATAATTGTATTAAATTTCTTCCAACCCTGTTGATCCTTTGATATCAATTATGGCTTCGGATTACAATATGGAGTATTCAGCAGTAGGAATTAGCAATCTGACTCAAGATCAGTCAGAATCACCTGGAATTGTTTGCTATGAGTGTGGCACTAGTTTTTCAGCCAGGAAAAACTTGTATCGTCACCAGAGACAGTTTCATTCAGAAAAAGAGCCTTCCGTTATTCTGAACAAAGTCTGCCCTATTTGTGATGTGAAAATGAGAACAATTGTAGAGGTACAGAAACATCTGACGGAAAATCATGACGGTATAAATTTAAAATTTGAAACCAAATTTTTTTATACAGACTTTGCATTTAAAGAGTGGAAATCAAGCTTTGAAAAGGATACAGTTTCTTCTTTCATCTTAAAAGGCTCTTTTAAAGAAATTGATGGGATTGTATCTTATTATGAATGTCACAGAAGTGGTACATCTGTTCTTATGAATGATTCAAAAAGAATTAAACACTCAAAATGTTCAGGATCAGTTAAAATAGAGAAAACTTGCCCTGCTGCAATGAAAGTGACAAAACAGTCAACACATGAAGCTACACAGATTATAGTGGAATACCAGGCAACTCATGTGGGGCATGAGCATGATGTAGGGAAATTGAGACTGACGAACGAAGAAAGAACAGGACTCGCTGAAATGCTTCAAAATGGAATTCCATCCAGTTTTGTGATTGATAAAGTCCAAGAAGAATATTCTCCTACCAAAAGGTATGGACTGACGATCAAAAAGGATATAAATAACATACGAAGAGATTTTAAAATTGAAAAAACAATAGCCCATAAAGAAGATGCAATATCCGTGGACATTCTAGTACAAAAAATGAGAACAAATGATTTTAACTCCATCCTTGTTTATAAACCCATAGGTGAACGTCTTTCTGATTTTCCACAAATTGGAACAGAGGAATTTTTACTTGGCTTTTCTACAGAAGCTCAAATAAAACTTCTAGAACTGTATGGGGAAAATTGCATCATGTTGGACTCAACTCATGGTACAAACCAGTATGGATTCCAACTAACAACCATCTTAGTAAATGATGAAAACCATGAAGGTATACCTGTGGCGACATTATTTTCAACAAGAGTAGCCTGTGAAACTTTCGAGCCGTTTTTCCAGGCTATCAAGATGAAACTGAAAGAAGGATTTAAAACAAAATTAATATTAACAGATGACACAAATTCATTTTACAATGCATGGGCAAATGTATTTCAAGATGATGCCAAACATATATTGTGTTCATGGCATGTTTTAAGGAATTGGCACTTGAATTTAAACAGAAAAATTAAAGACGAAACTTTACGATTTAGCATGAAAAATGATATGAAGTTATTCTTACACGAATTGGATGTTACAACCTTTGAGAAATATTTAACCGAATTCATTATAAAATATGAAAAAGAAACTGTTTTTTTAAAATATTTTGAGGAACATTACATTAATAGAAAGGAAAAGTGGGCATATTGCCACAGGGCTCAATTGGGTGTGAACACAAATATGAAACTTGAGAGATGGCATAGACAGTTGAAATATGAAGAGACAGGTGGTACCATAATGAAACGACTAGATAAAGCAATACACGTTGTTATGAATGCAGTTACAAAAAAACTCTTGGGGAGATTAATATCAATTGAAAGAGGAAAATTAACCCACAGAGTAAGCTTAATTCGAAACAGACATCTTGCAGGGCAAAATTTAAATGAAAAGATATATTCCGTTTACCAGGTGAAAGAACGCCAATGGACAGTAACAAAAGTAGAAGGATCGTCTATATTCACGTATGACATAAGTATAGGCAATGAAGTTTGCAAATGCGACATTATGTGTTCCCACTGTGGAGTATGCATACATGCATTAACTTGCACCTGTGTTGACTATAACATTAGGTATGTTATATGCAAACATATTCATTTTTTTTGTAAAAAAGTTAATTTTTCAACTAAGATTGATGATGCCAGCATCTGCTCAAATGCAGATGATATTAATGAAGCAGAGCTTGTCGTAGCAATAAATGAGCGTAAAGAGCTGCAGTCACTTGAAAAATCTGCAATTACAAATCAACTGCAAAGAAAGTCCATAACTGATTTAAATACTCAAAAGACTGCATTAGCTTTAAGATTACAAAATATCAGTAATCAAATACAAGCATTGGAATCTTTGGAAGATTTAAATGGTGCATCGGAACTCACAAAAAATTTAGAAATTTACTTACAAAGAATTTCCTCAAAACGTTCTTTACCGTCTATATCTGATGCAGTAAAAAAAACACCTATTAATAAGGTGATTGATCCTCAAAGGAAATTTACCAAAAAACTACAAAAAAAAAAGAAGCGAGTAAATAATCCTTTTGGCAATGCATTTTAAGAATAATTTTTATTGCAATTTAAAAAAAAATCCTTTTTCTATTATTTATTCAAACAACTTCTCATTTGAATATTTAGATATCGCAGTGCTGCCTACAGATTGGAAAAAGTTAATTTTGTTTATAAACTTTAACAACGTATAGTTTGTTTTCATTAGCTTTTAAAGTTAAAATTCATTTAAAACTTTTATTTACAACATTTTTTTCCTGCAACGTATAAGACAGTCTCCATTTGCATACAATTATCATACAACTTAAAAAAGTTTAATTTCCTGATTCAGCACAAAATTATTGTTTAGCTGAAATCTGCCTAAGAACTTGTATTATACTATATATATTATGAATTTTTTTTTTGTTTTTGCAGAATATTTATTGTTTATTTAATATTCTTAAGTACCTGTGTTTCACTGTATATATTTCTTTTGAAAAAATATTTCATGTTTTTGTATACTGTGTATAGTTTCATTTGCTTGAATTATTTGTATTATATATATATATATATATTCAAAATTCTTTCATGTTTTTGCATAAGATGTATCGTTCAGCTTATTTGATAGATCTTAAAAATTTGTGTTAATGTCTTTCATTTTTTAGTCATTAATCTAGCTGCCGATACAGAGTAAATGTGAAATTTTAAAATGTTTGCAGTTTTATTTTTCATTTGTATTCTATAAATGTTCATTTTTTCTCCCTTGAGCGGTTTTTTTTTGTGCAATAAATACATTTCGATGTGGTTTATTTCATGTAACTAATGTTTATGTCTTAATTCATATTACTTTCGAATTTATATATATATAAACGAAATTAAAATTTTAAAATTAAACATTATCGGTGAAATTCTATTTCAGCCCACCTCTGGCGCCTTTTTCAAAATCTCGCCAAATCGAAATTATTTGATTAGTGGGTGGGTATTAGACTTCGCAGTGATCGGACATACAAACTAAGCGCTCCGTAGGGTTGCCTCATTTCTCTTTAGATGTTGTCAGGGTTGCCATTTTGAAATTATTATCGCTGATTATTTGGCGAGATTTTGAAAAAGTCGCCAAAGGTGGGCTAAAATAAGGTCTAGTATATAATAATAATTTCATTACTAATCTTAAAATCTGATCCTTGAGTAATTATTATTATTAGGTAACTGTCTATCTCATCGTATTACACAATTTTGTCAAATAACCAAATTTTTGTGTTTTGTTTAAATTTCTTTTCATTTTCACATTAAATTTGGTTAGCTGTCAAGCTTGTGTAATACGATGAGTTCAACAGGTACCTAATTGCTAGACACAATATGCTATCATTTTATAAAAACCTAACACGTCAGTTAATGTTTTAAAAAATGAAATGCAACGCACTGGAAATCTTGTTCTTTAATTAAAAATTCATTTGCATTAGATTTCAATCCAAATACATAATTTTCTGCTACTTAATCTGTTTTCAAAGAGTTACGTTAAATACCTAAGACAATAAAAATTAATTATTAATAAAAAAAGAATCTTCTTTCTTTCATATGTAAATATGTATGTATGTATGTATATATATATTTATAAACATACTTAAAATGCAACCTCAAACTAAGCCTACGCACTTAAAACGGTGCCTTTAAACATTATTAAAACTGAATAAAAATGCTATTGGAACAGATAGTAAGCAAAATTATTATACCTTCCCTCTTAAAAAATACATTTAGTCCATATTTATTTTTATACTTCCTTCATTCTGTACATCTGCCTTACCTGAGCTGAATTCAACTTTATTTCGTCAAAAAATAGAAATGTGTGTAATATAAATATTTAAAACCCGATCCTCATCTCTCTTAGATGAAACTTGAACATGCCACGAGCGCTATCTCTAATCACCTACTTTCCCCACCCACGGTTTTAATAGACTGAGCCAATCTCGTAGGGAGCCACTATTGGAAAGATCCGCTAGTTTGTTTTATTTTATTTTATCCGGTCACGTGCTAAAAAAACATGGTTAAAATATTTCTTTAAAAATTCGTTAAAAATAGAAGCTCGAGTTATACATTAAAACACTGATATCACAAGATCATCTCTTTTTAATTAAAAGCTAAATATTCTTCATTTTTTAAAGCATTTATAGACTCGTGCTACATACTATGCAGCTATTTACTTCATTTAGACTTTTTTATAGATGTATTTCTATTATTAAACAAAGCTGATTTATTTAATTAATAATATTGTAAAAGTCACAAAAAATTCTTTGCATTTTCTTTTTTTTTAAAAGAAAAAACACATTTCATATTTATTTCATTTCATGCAGACACGTGCTGAAAATTGCATTTTTAAATGTTTAATTTGCAACAATTATTTATTTTTTTAATTTGAGTTTTTATCTATCTGATGGCAACCTATTGATAAAAGATAATTTTTCCCCTTCCACTCGTAACGTGCTCCTGCAGATTAAATTTTATTGTTTTGTCCAAAATATACTGTTGAAAAATATAGTTGAAACGCTTCTTTAAAAATTCATTACAAATAGAAGCTTAAGTTAAATGTTAAAATACTGATACTATTAGAAAGCTAATTTTTTAATCTTTAAATTGATGTTAAAATTATGTTTATCCGATAATATTTTCGGAAGTTATAGCGGAAAAACGTCGAAATTTCGCTTAAATTTTAATTAATTCAAATTCTAATTAAAAATTCGAAAAAAGGGCTCCGAGGTGCACATTCCCGACCTCCAAGGTTGTACCAAATTTGGTAGCTGTAGGTCCAACGGTCTGGCCTGTAGAGCGCCAACACACACACACACACACGCACACACACACACACGCACACACACACACACATTGAGCTTTATTATAAGTATAGATTACTCAAAAAGCTACTATGATTAAAAAAATTTACTGTAATTTCTTTCCTTGAAACAGGAACCTCTTAGATTAGCAATATATTCTTCTTCTACTTGGGATTCTAATCTTTGCACGCTGCCCTGGTATTCAGATGCAAAGTTTTCTTTCACGTAATATGGAACCCTCAAGTTGCTTGTCCGCTTCTCATATGGATATTTTCTGTAAAGCACAGTTCTCTCATCAAAAGGCAATATAGAACAAAATCGCATGAATCAAATAATAAACCCTGAAAATTACGAAACATATTATCAAAAAAAAATACCGTACATTATTTTTCTGTATCATCATAAGGAATTAAAGGAAAAAGCGTCACTCATAATATGGCATAAAAATAATGTAATATTCGACTGATACTTTAAATAAACTAACACTTAGACAGCTCGATCCTGTTTGATGATTTCAAAAAATTATTATGAAAAGAAATATATTTACATAATGATAACATCTGTTTTTCAAATAAATTAGATTTCTTTCATTGGATTTGCTGAAAAACACAAAATTTTCTTTAAGGTAAATTTACAAACAAAAGATTTACATTAAGACAGGAAAATTCACTTCTAACATACACAAAAGCAATTGAAATGAGAAGGTTGAAAATGTGTAATGCAGACTGATAGCAAATAAATTGATATTCCTAATTCTTTAATCATGTCAATGTAATTTCTATCAGAAATTTTAAAGAACTTGCACACCGAATTTTTAAAACAAGAATACAGAAAAATCAAAGCTTATTTTCTGATCACAGAAACCTTTCTAAAAGATAGAAATTAAAATTGTTATTAATCTGAAGACCGATCCCTTTTGGTAATGGTAGGTGAAATTCATAAATGATCATTAAAAAAAAATTTCTTCATAGTGCTTTTTTTTTCTTATTAATAGATTAAATACTATTTTGGCACATGATGATTAATAGACTATTAAAAGATGTAACAGTTGATCAATAATAAAAGATAGTGATAGTGAGATAATGAATGTGCATACATACAGTTATAAAGCAAATACTTACAGTGATTTAGTAAGACTATAAGCTGGATCAGCAATGAAAAAACTTGTTAAAACCGAAAGAATAACAAGAAAGAGAATTGGCAGCATCTGCATCATCACAGAGTAGTTTGCCTGGAAGCAACAATAATAAATAATAGAGGAAAACTGCCACATTCCCCATTCTTATACACAATTTTAAAAAAAAGAAAATAGAACAAATCAAAAACAGGACACTGGATATTTCGTCAGTTAAAGAGAACAACAAAAAAAAATTCCTAATAATTCAAAAATTAATGTCCCCTATTGTAAGCAAAATATTTTTTAATAACTAAATTGATAAAAAATGATGGGGAAGAAAATACTTACATCATGAATACAGTGCAGCAATGATACATAATTACAGATAATTAAATTAAATGTTTTGGAATAAAAACTGAAATAATAATAATAAATACTGATAATATCCAGCCAGCTTCCTAAGCAAGAAGATGGGGGAGGGGGTCGAATTGAAGGAATGTCTATTGCGGCATTTTCTATAAAAACTAAGCAATGACTAAAAAAAGTTTTTCTTGAACCTTGTAACAATCCTACTTATTTCTCACATGGTAATTGACATTCCAGCCATTTTCCCACACAATGTTAAGTGTCTACAGATCGCCAGATATGGATCTTCTTTACAAGTAGAATCACTGCCTCAGGCCATTTTTTGTTTCTAGGTGAAAAGCATTTTTGGCTGGAAGCAAAATACATATACGCTGAGTAACCAAACTATCATGATCACCCTCTGAATACAACTTTGGACTACCTTTTGCCCTTAATAATGCAAGCATTTTTTAGCTGGATTTTATGAGATCATCAGCAAATAGATTCATCATCTCAAATAGATTCATCATGTCTTCAAGAAGAAAAGAACATCAAAGCATCCAGATGTTGAACTTTTTTCCCCTTATGAAGGAACTCCTTCATAAGGGAAAAAAACAATCAATCAAGAGCAACTGTTATCATTAAGTGTCAAAATCCGACGGACTCTAGCCCATTTTAGCTGTGAATAGATTATAATTAACATCCTTTTGGGAAGAGACAGCTAAAAAGATGAATCCTGAAAAGACATTTACACGATCAACTGGAAACCATTGCAGAGCAGCTATTTGTTGATGTGGAACTCAAGTCACCAATAAGAAAATCTGAAGCAGAAGTCTGAAGGAAATAAAATTCAATATTTTTTATTTTTGCAGATAGAGAAGAGACAACAGTGAGAGGTGAGACGCTGGCATCCACAGATGTTGTTTCTGGTTTTGTGAGAAGCTCTGTGTGATTCAGGTTCTATGTTGGGATCCACCTGATAAAGATAAGTGGAATTCTAGAGTATTGGTTTGGAGCTAACAGCCTGTTAGCATCTTTGGATATCTATTCTCTGATTTGATTGAGGAACTAGGGCATGATTAAATTTGCAAATGTTGTGTGAATCTTGAAAATAATATTAACCCAGTTTAGAACAAATTATTTTTCTCTACATATAAAAGACTGTAAATAAAAGAACTGTTTTGTTACATTATTCTCTTATTTGATTGGTCAGGATCAAGATGTTACAACGTCAATTGAAAACTGAGCATTAATAAAAACTATCATTAAGATGACATCAGATTTTTACCAAGAGATTCGAAAGTGAAAAAATATCAAAAGGAAAATAATTCGCCAAATTTCATTTGATATTTCCCATTACATGCTTGGTCATCTTTTTTATTACTGTGTTTTGTTTTATTATGTGCACATCTCATGTTTTTATTTTATTTATTAAAAAGAATCAAGCCAAAAAAATTCTTTTCCTTCCATTAATATTTCAATTTTTTTCTTCTAAAAAGTTGTAATGTATCATTGTCTATATGCTGTTGAAGATAAACACTTATGAGGCAAGATCTCTACTTAGAAATATTTTGGCATGACCCAATTAAAGATTACTAGTTCCATCTATAAGGAATAATGGGGAAAATGAATTTCAGTACACAAGAATTGTTGGCTTAAAAAATTCAGAGGTGAAATGCAATACTTGAGTAGAAAAGTAAAACTACACTCTCTTCATCAATTACCCAAATCATTGTATTCTGGATTGAATTGCAAATCTACACATTTCCTTCACAATGTTCAACATATAATGCCAGTTTTCCCGATGACACCATAACATCATTAAACAGGAAGGATTCATGGTTCCATGGAAGTACTTTTAAGATACAAGGACAAATTTCCCACAGAACTGGATCACTGCTCTCATTCCAGAATAGAATTAGAGAATTAAAAAAGTTATTTCGCCGATGAGGATGCTCAAAACAAATTATATGCTGTTTGCTCTAGAGTAGGAATTCTAATTAACTTACATATACACTGAGTAGCCGCATTATTATAACTACCCACTCAATACAACATTGGACTTCCTTTTGCCCTTAATAATGAAAGCATTTTCGGCTAGATTCTATGAGATGTTGACAAGTGGTGGGTGATGGGAGGGTTGCGAAACCATATCCCACCAATATTCCAATTCTATAAGATTTGATAGTACCGGATAGTACACAAATTCTCAATTGTATTAATAACTGGAGATTGTGCAAACCAAGAAAGCAAGACAAATGCTCTGCCAGGCTCCTCGAATCATCTAAATAAAATGACAGCTTTATGACAAGGAACACTGTATTTCCGCAAGAATTCAACCCCAGCAAAGTACATTAGCAACATAACAGGAATGACATAACTCTTCTATAACAATAAAGCTCAATGTGTGTGTATGTGTATTGGCACTCAACAGGCCAGACCGTTGGACCTACAGCTACCAAATTTGGTACATGTATACCTTGGAGGTCGGAAATGAGCACCTCGGAGACCCTTTTTTGAATTTCTAATTAGAATTTGAATTAATTAAAATTTAAGCGAAATTTCGACGTTTTTCCGCTATAACTTCCGAAAATATTATCGCACAAACATGATTTTTACATCAAGTTAAGGATTAAAAAATTAGCTTTCTAATGGTATCAGTGTTTTAATGTACAAATTAAGCTTCTATTTTTAACGAATTTTCAAAGAAATATTTTAACCATGTTTTTTTAGCACGTGACTGGATAAAATAAAAGAAAACAATGACGGAAGTTCAAATGTAAAAAAAAAAAAAAAAAAAAAAAAAATATCATTGCAAATCAAATGTAAAGAAATGCAACTTTTAGCACGTGACATCATTTATTCAATATTTTTTTCCCCTTTTTCGCTATCTTTAAAAAAACCTATTTAATATTTTGGCAACATCACCGAAAAAAACATTTTTAATATTTTGGAAGCATAACCGATAAATTATAAGAGCATTAAAGTTACCGACTCTTTAACTACTAATAACTGAATCTTTTAACTTTAACTATTTCTTAAATTTTGCACTGATTTTAAAGAAAAAATAACATATATTTTTTATCTATACTTATAATAAAACTCAAAGTGTTTGTGTTGGTGCTCTACAGGCCAGACCGTTGGATCTACAGCTTCCAAATTTGTTACATGTATACTTTGGGGGTCAGGAATGTGCACCTTGGAACCCTTTTTTTGGTTTTTTGAATTTGAATTAAATTTAATCTTTTAGAACTTTCTGTCCATCATCTTACAGAAAATATTAATTTCAGGCCAATCAATGCCCGAAGTTACTTCAAGGCTAATGAACATGTGATTTAATTAAAAATTTTAGAACACATTACTCATGGCAAACCAGCTGGTCGCCAAAGGTAGCTAGTATTAAATATTCTTGGGTATTCAGACATTACTTCACAGAAATCAATTGACCTATATAGTGCCAAGAAAACATCTCCCAAAACATAATATTGCTTCTACTAGCTCGAAGTGTTGTGTTGCATGCTTTAATACAGTTTTGTCTACATTCACATCCTGTCATCTGCATGATTTAATTTAAAACATGATTCATCAGACCACATGAAACTTTTCCAATCATTTGCTGTCCAATTATTATACTCCTTTGTGAAATGGAGACGATGTCTGCTCTTGTTTAAAGCAGAAGCAGATTGAACATTAATATGTGCTGTTCTCATTAGTAGCAGAACCATTGTGCTGATACACTATGAAATGTTGAACTGTTAGTGAACTGTTTCTCAGCTCTAAGCATCAGCAATCATCCCCTAATTAAATTCAGTCAAATCGCGTTTTTTTTTGCCCATCTCTTTGAAAGCATCACATCACAATAGATGTTTCACTTATCCCCCGTTTCCTCTTC
Organism: Argiope trifasciata; assembly: GCA_026543055.1. Classification (NCBI taxonomy): domain Eukaryota; kingdom Metazoa; phylum Arthropoda; class Arachnida; order Araneae; family Araneidae; genus Argiope; species Argiope trifasciata. The sequence continues at coordinate 435,021 of JAPMOQ010015367.1, read as the reverse complement.
GTCCCTATCTCATCTTCTGGCAGTAACAATATTAAGCAGTAGTTCATTTTCATGAAACAGTCGGTTGATCATAATAAAATACCACTGAGCATAAAAATGTACCAAACAGTGAGACTAAAATCATCATTTATCCAAAAGCTCTAGAAGAATGATTAATTAGGAATTATCAATAAAGTTTGAGAGGTCTGAAACCTTTAGAGAGATAAAAAATTGTCTAACTTAAATGTATGCGTGCTTAGCTATTTCTATCATATGTAGGAAGAAAAAAAATTTAACATAAAAATGCTGATGACAAATATGAAATTTTCATTATTAATTATACAAGAATTACTAAAACTTTCTAATCATTTCAAGAAGCCTTGTAAGAAGGAAAAAATATGCTATAATTTTAGTTACACATCTTTTGTAAGGAAAATCGATGAAAAAAATTCAGTCCTTTTTTTTTTCTTTTCCTTCTTCAAATTCTTCAATAGTGTTCTTAATTTGTACATCAAACTTTTAAAATGGATAATGTAAATCTTAAAGACTTTGCAATATATTGTCTACAATTTCTCACTTTCAGGTTAATAATAGTACCAAAAACCACACACATTCAGTTTATTTTTAACAACTGTTGATTATTTGGTCATAAATGTCTATATATATATATATATATATATATATACCAAAGAATACTCTACCTCTTGCCGAGACGTGTTATTCTCCCTAGTAGGGAATCGTCGTTGGGCTCGTCTAGTATACGAATTTGCTGAAAATGCAAAAGAACATTTATATATATAAATTACATAATATGAAGTGAATTACTAAAAAAAATAATCATTTTTTTGTTTATAGCAACTAATAAATTTTTAAAATTTGAAAAGAATTTGTAATAGAAAAGGGCAACTATAATATAACAAATAAAATATATTTACACTATAGTAATAGCTGCAGTTAATGCAATACAGAATGAGAATCCAAAGTGAACTTGGCGAACTTGAGATGCATTTCATTCATACAAAAACATATTTGAATTATTTCTAAATCTAAATATAGTTTTAACTGCTCAAATTTTTCTTTGAGAAATATTTTTCACTAATGATATTTTGACAGAAATAGATTTATTCTGTTTGCTTCAAATTATAAGCACAATTCTAATTGAAGATTTTGAAGATTTTTGGTTCAAAAACATATATTAATACGGCTTATTAGTAAATATATGGTGCTTCTTACTGTGGATATTAATAGTTATAAAAAGGAAAAATTTATGTATGTATGTGTCTGAGGTGTCCAATACTGTCTGTCCATGACAAGAAAACTGCTAGACGATTGTCTATGTTTATGGGGGGCGTTATAGAAACAGGTTACCGTTGGAAGAGTTCATTTTGTAGAGGTAGAAATTCATTCAAGTTTCTTACATTGGCAAGCTTAAAACCAAATTAGCAACATTCGGTATTATTTAATTTTTAGAAACAAATTCAAAAATATAAAAATCACTTGCATCCTCGGAATATTGAAAATATCTGATATTCCTGTCATATGTATACAAAGAGAAGAGCAAATCAAATAGAAAAACTTAATAATTATTTGTATGTCTAATAATTGCACATAAAAAAAATTAAGAAGTAAAATCATACAAAACAAAAAAATTAATCTTCTTCATTTTATTTGTTTTAAACTTATAAGATATTAATATTAAATTCTCAGCAGAAAATGCAAAATTGTCTCATTTATCATAAAAACAATAACACATTAATCACAATTATTTCTTAATTTTTATAAAAAGTTGCTTTTATTCTGTTATAAAGTAAAATGTTCGTAGTTAAATATACTTGAAACCTTTTCAGATTTATATTTATTTTTCTGATATATATACTATTTCCCTAAGCACAAAATTAACAATTACCATACAATCAATTTTTTAAAAAAATTAAAGGTTGATTTGCAACTTATTTTCAACATACACAAGCTTTCTACAGTATAATTAATTTTGCAAAGTTCATACGTAAAATTATACTGAATTTGAAGATAATCCAAGTGTTTATTTGGGTATGTGCCAGATGTCCTAGACTTAAAGGAACCCAACTATATAAATCTAACACTGATTTACATTATTCCATGAAAAACATGGTAATAGTTAGTTCTTGTATTCCAGATTAACACTGATTTGTTTCCCCGGCTTGAAGAAGAAATATAATTATTTTAAAGAAAAACTTTTCTCATGAACTGTCAATTCAAATAACAAAGTGATCAATAAGCTTTTCTTTTCAATGTAAATCAGTAGTCATGAGCTCGAAGCAATGAAGGATCCACAAATTCCTGCATGTATTTTACCATTTCAGGGTTGAAAATTCTTCATTCCTAATGCCCTTTACATTTCTATTCAAAATCCATCAATGCCATTTGAGAATACTTAGCAGTCACAATTTTACAATCAGTGCATCTGAGTAGAAGAAATCTCGTTAAATACTTTAATCATTCTAACTTACATTACTGTGCATAAATTTTTAGATTCTTGAAATGAGATCAATGAAAGAAAGCTATTAAATCAACAGGAAGGTGAGAAAACAAGCCTGGACACTAAATGTCTGTTTTTTAATTGAAAAAAATAAGAAATGCACTACCTTATAATGCAATATTTTCTTCATGCCATTATATAGAATATTTTGCAATAAAAATTTAATAGAATTACTTCAAATTGCATATACTCATTCAATTCCAGAAAATGAATTCCATTGTTCTAATCTCTAAATATTTTTATATGGCATAATAGAAACCCTATTTTTAATTTCAACATGGTTCTTTATTCTTTTAAATAAATACAATTTCTCATAATCATAATTCACCACTAAAAGCAAACGGTTAAGATAACGGCTTTATCCCCCCCCGCCCACCTTTTTGTCTTGACAGTGATTGTTGTGGAAGGTAATTGAATTATACCTGTAGATTTAAGGAGATTATTCAATATTTTTGATGAAACTAAAGTAATAAATAGTAAAATATACTTATTAAAAAATACTGAAATTCAAAATTTTCTGTAAGAGTTATCTGTTTTTCCATTTCAAAGTACCCTGTTTTTTTTAAACAAATTATCAATAAACTTTTCAAATAAAGAATTCAAAATCAAGAATCCATTACTTTTATTAATACACATGTAACTGCAACTGAAGTGAGAAACGGAATGAGCAACAGGTTGTTTTAATCGCTTCAGATTGATGCCAAGAAAAAGAATATCCCCCCAGACTTCCATCCAATTCCAATAATTCAAAATGGATCTTCCCTGCCGAAACCTGTTTCTATAATGTTTGCCGTAAACATAGACAATTGTCTATCAGTGTTCTTGTCACGGACAGCAGAATTTACTACATCTATAGCCATGAAATTTGGCACACAGGAAACTCAATGCTCGTTGAAGAAAAATTTTTTAATTTATTTACTAAGAATTCTATTCAGTATTTAGTGTCATTTTGGATTTCAAACACCGTATAATTTTTAATCATTGCAGAACAGCACTGATCAGAAATTATATAGTGTAGATATTCCCTTATTGTAGTGAGCAAACTGTTCACTACTGAAGAAAGCAAACAACCATTACTCGAAAACACTTTTTCCCCTCTTCATTTTTCCTTTGATATTATGCATTGAATTACAAATATTTTTTTTAAAATAGTCATTTATTATAAAAAGTTTCGAAACTAAACTAAAATTTCTACATCTATTCCAACAATTTTTTAAAATTTTTTAAAGATGTTTCAAAGGTTTCTTTTATTTAAAACAAAACTAATCAAAATATCTTAATTACTTAGCGAATAAATTTTTAGATCAAAGTTTGTTTCTTCATTGAAATATTAAGCATGCAAATTGAAAATCAAATGCCATGAATATATAATGAACATCTGTTAAGTGTCATTTGTTAACAGTACTAAAGTTTGGATTGTTTCAATGTTTGAATAAACAAAAAGCGTGATAATGATAGTTTGTCGTTGTTGTTTGAGTCAAAATTAATTTGCTATGCAATATTTCAAATTTTAAGTCCATTAAAAAAAAGTGCAATAAAACTTGCTTAATTACAATTAAATATCTACATAACATGATGCTGGCAAATGTAGTGTTTTTGCAGATGGTAAGACATAATTTATATCACCAATAGCTCTTTCCATATCCTTCCAGAATTCTCACAAAAAAAATTTCTTCCTGATAACATTAAATCATTCAAATTCAAAGAAAGTAGTTATCATGATAAACTTTTGATAAATTGCTTTTTTTTTGGGGGGGGGGCACCAAGAAAAAGTTATTTTCATGTGTCTTATGATTAAAATTTGGACTCCATTTCTGTTACTGTAACTAGAAAAATCATCAATTATAAGCATAAAGGGACAGATTGATGATAATTATTTTGATTTTTCAACATTTTAAAATCGTATTCTTCAGCTGCCCTATTTCTTTCACATATTTATTTAAACATTCCTGTGAAAAAAATTTAAAAAACTGATCATTTATAGTTTTTAATAATTGATGAAAAGCAAAGATAACAATTTATGTTACTTCAAATAATTCAAATCTGTTTTTAGTAATTAATATTCTCATAACTTGGAATATACTTTAATATGACCTTTGAATTCATTGCAAATATGGTAACCAAAGAGTCATTCTTTTAACAATCCAGTGAAAGTATTGTCTGCTCTGTCTTCTATCAAGAATTCTAACTTTGACAACTTGGCAGAGTAGTCATCCTTTATGAGGTGACATTACTATAGCTTCATTCTTCATATTAAACCATTTCCAATTACAAGAAGAAACACCATACTTTTCGATGCATAAGCATAGAATTGTTTCAAAAGCCAAATGATGGGTGATCATTGGTATATTAATCTGCTAATCTTACAGAAAACAGAAGTACGCAAATTTCCAAGCAAAAGTAATAAACAGATATAACAATTTTCATTTCTATAGTATATAATATATATCTTATGCAAAGGAAAAAAAATTAATAAAATTATTTTTGTTTTGCAGAAACAAGTCATTGCTTTTGAAAACAGAATTGTCTTCTTTCTTCAATATGAAAAATATCATAACCTTCATATTTTCCTTTTACAGAAAAATGCAAAGCAGCCTTATTATTAGAAATTGAAACATGATCACTTGTCATTTGGAATATGCTGTATAAGAATTTCGCTTCCTTCCTAGAACAGCAAATAAGACTGCCAGCACATATAACAGATTATATAAAAGATTGCAAATGAATGAAAAATGAGTTCGTTCCACATGAGGTTAATGAAATGAAAACTGTGTCGGCATTTAATGTGTCACTTCACGATAGTGATAACTTCACCAATATAAAGTATTCTAATCCATGGCATAAAGTGCAAATGTCAGAAGATTTTTAAAAAAATTCATTTCAACAATTATAAGCACTGAATTTTAGGAAAAGCTTTTAAGAAAAATGTTTTCAGTTTGTGCACATTTTTAAATAGACATTAAACAAGTGAGTGAACAAAGCAAGTCGTAGTGCTTTCAAAAGGATCGTGTAAGTCTTGGTTAGTGGGAAAGAGATGTAAACCTTAATTTATTTTTATGTCATTCAAATTCTAATGGCAATTTTTCCACTTTCTGATTTCATAATATTTAAAGTTTTGAAAAAACATCAGGAAATGACTGTCATTAGATTTTGCATCTTCATTCCAAGTTATTAATTACAATTTTTATTAACGACAGCTCAGCAAGTGATATCATTATTATTAAAAATGTAAAATCATAAAAATATTATTTTTAACAATGTTATTTTTCTACTTAATTATTATCTATTGATCTTACATTGTTATTCTACATTTCTCTAGTTCTGATTTCACAAACATTTATTAGATTTATAGTAAGCAGATATTATTAATTTATTTTAAAAATTCTTCCTATCCTTAGCAATACAAAAAAAAATTATAGTTTAAGAAATTAGTTTTTCATTAATACTTCAAATATATTTTAACTATAGGATAATAACTACTGAACTGAATAATTTTACTACTGAATATATATCTTAAATATAATTTTAATTTTAAAAAATGAGTAAGTTTTAAACAAATTTTTAAAAAGTCAGATTTACCAGACATTCCAGGGGCGAAACCACCTCCAAAAAACATATTAAATAGTTCTTCAGCAGATATATCACCTAAAAAATAATTTTAAAGAATTAAATTTGAATAAAAATATCACTATATATATCTAAAATGGAAAATTTGAAGCATATTTATATTTAAAATGGGTACATAACAAATACAATATTCATGCAATTTCATTTTTAATTTGAAACAACCAATTATTCATGTATGATAATACAGGATTACTTCCTGATTTAGTTGCTATACTTGAATAATATGTAGAGAATATATAAACAATTATATAGTACGAAATGATAAATGAAAATGTTGAGCCTAATTTGAAATCCCGGAGCAAAACAGTACATGACTGATTATTTTGGAGGATAATTTCCACCTGTATTCATTTATTTCTTTTACATAGAGTGAAGGAGTGAAAGTATGAGCAAGAAATATGAGATTTCATGAAAAGGAAATTCTTAAAATAATTTTAAAAAACCTGAAAAAACATACAAAAAATAAAAAAAATTATTACTTCAAAATTTATTACCATAAAGACTTTTGTATTTGTATGGTAATTCTTTAAAATGGCATGAATATATAAATTTAGAAGCATTTAGAAGCAAAAATCTTAAAAATCGGAATATAAAAACAAAAAATTAGCAATTCATTTCGTTGGACAGTAACATATAGACAAATTGAATAAAAACAGCTTACTTTCAAATCCTCGAGTATATTCATAATAACTAGCATTGCGGTGGCATTGTGTTCTCCTAATATTTTTGCCATCAGAAGTACCAAATGCATCATACTGTTTCCTCTTTTCTGTATCACTTAACACAGCAAAGGCATTTCCAATAGCTAAAATGTGAGAGAGCATGAGTAAAAATTTAATTATGATTTACTGGAACAAATAAGAGAAAAGAATTTTATGTAGATATAAATTATCAACAACTGTTCTTCTACTGCAGATTAATTTCAGAGCCCTGACAACTATTGCCACAAAAATGGATGCCTTTGTACCATAAAATGGCCATGTATTGCACAACAGGATGAGTTGGAGAGCCACGTAATTGAAACAATATAAATGTCAGAAACAGTACAAGATACGAAAAAGGTTACTTATAAAAGTTTAACGCAATTGAATATGAAATGGCATCTTTAGTGCAATAATATAGAGAACAAAACATGCATTTATTTGATGTGATTTCCCCAACCTGTGACCTAACAACTTGTGATTATAGGAGAAAAGGTAATCTTTTGAACAATAAAAGTCGGCCCTTTTCCATTATCTTGCCCCAAATGCTGGCAATGTGAACCACACATGACCCAAGTCACCAAGTGAAGCAAATAAAAAGACAGGTAGAAATTTGGTGGAATTCTACATTATTTGGCAATTTCTTGCTGTGCCCAGCTAATGGAAAAGTACCTAAAAGAAGACTCAGATTAACGGAAAAGCACCTTCCTGGTAAAATTATTAGTACAGGCTGCTTCTACAACACTACAAAGACTAAAGGTAAAAGTATCTGCTGGTAAGTGGTCTCTTTAATTAAGAAGGCTTTCTTGTGCAAAAGTGCTGGAAATTGGGATTAAATAAATATATTGTTACGGATTTCAGTAACAATTTACTTGTAGAGGGCATACAGAGTGAAAACACAATCAGGAAGCCTCAGTAGAAACCAACAAAGACATGATTTACATACGTAGACACGAATACACACACAACAAATACTTACGGCCAAGACAAACACACAGGACAGCACACTATATGTCCTCAGCAAACAGTACTCTACAAGTAATACTAAACCACAGCACACAAAGCTGTCAGACAGAATCCAGAAGGATATAGGATTTTCCAAGCTTCGCTCTACAGTCTCTCTAAACGGCTGAACTTTTCAACGTTCCTTCCCTTTAGCTGCCTACAAGACTGGCTATTCCACACAACATTGCTTCCACAGTAGACAACACAGCAGGTCAGCACTCGCTAGAGCATTCCACCGTTGTTTCGCGATTCTCTCAACGATGCATTGCTTGTCGATAGCAGCTTGAGAGTGCCGGCCTTTTATATTTCCCAGGAGGCAGGACGAGAAGGTTCCGGACCAATCACATGTATTCAGGAACATTCTTTAGTTCATGAATCATTAACTTTCTTAAAGTTTCTAGCAATATCTATTTTTTCTTCAAACTCTGGGATCACTGGCTAGGCACCCAAGCAGCATACATTTTAGATGATTGTAAAACAGTTTTCCCAGTGACAGGACTTATCGGGATAGGAAGCAACTTTAAAGGTTTGTAACAATAAAATTCTCGATGTCGTGTTTTTAGCATTCAAGTGTCTTTTTTTTCCAATTAAATCTACAATTTTGTAACTTTCTTTTCCCATATCTTGCATTTTTTCAGAAGAGAAAAAAAGAATTACAACCAATCAATGGATGTATCACATGGGCTTTTAATTATATGTAGATATGTTTGTGGTAATGTTTGCCACTATTCTCAAGAAAATCTTTAAAGAGTATTTTATGTATAAAGCAATGCAACAGTAAATCTATACTTATAATAAAGCTCAATGTGTGTGTGTGCGTGCGTGTGTGTGTTGGCGCTCTACGGGCCAGACCGTTGGACCTACAGCTACCAAATTTGGTACATGTACACCTTGGAGGTCGGGAATGTGCACCTCGGAGCTCTTTTTTCAAATTTTTAATTAGAATTTGAATTAATTAAAATTTAAGCGAAATTTCGACGTCTTTCCGCAATAACTTCCGAAAATATTATCGCACAAACATGAATTTAACATCAATTTAAAGATTAAAAAATTAGCTTTCTAATGGTATCAGTGTTTTAATGTTAAACACTGATTTCAGCTTCTATTTTTAACGAATTTTTAAAGAAATATTTTAGCCATGTTTTTTTTTAGCACGTGACCGGATAAAATAAAAGAAAACAATGACGGAAGTTCAGATTAAAAAATAAAAAAAACTATCATCGCAAATGAAATCTAAAGAAATACAGCTTCAACATGTGACTGGATAAAATAACATAAACATAAAAAGTGATATTTTCTAAAAAAATAAATGCAAGGCAAAGGATTCTACGATCGTTTGCAATATTTAAATCATTAATTCAATAAATTATCTTTATTTATACTCTGTGAGCCATATTTTACAAAATATTTTTATTAATATTTTAAATAAAAGTTGCTCCATCAATCAGTCTTCTAAATCAATCATTAAAACTGCCTGATTTATAAAACTAAAGAATATTATTAGGAAAAGGTGTACTTTTAGAACTTTCCGTCCATCATCTTAAAGAAAATATTAATTTCAGGTCAATCGATACCCGGAATTACTTCAAGGCTAATGAATATGTGATTGAATTGAAAATTTTAGAACGCATTACTCAAGGCGAACCAGCTGGTCGCCAAAGGCGGCTAGTATAAAATAATATGAGCATATAACAAGATCTTTTTTAATTTTTAAATTTTATTATAAATAAAATAGTTTGTCAAATTATACAATCAAAACATATAAATTTTCTTGATACTCTGGATTACCAATTTTTGCATAGAATCAAAATAATTTTATTTTATAAGCCAATTATGAATCAAAAATTAGCCAAATCATAGGTATTACAGTTATCCTGAATTAATTTTTTTCAAAAAAATTAAATTCAACAAATCATATTTTTCAAATTAGTTTTATTTGTAAAATAACAAAATTCTATATCTATAGGTAAAAAATTTTTTGTTAAACTTCATATTTAATTCCAATTAAAAATAATAAACCTTATCTCATATATTATCAAAACAGTCAATCATAAAACAATTTTTAAAAATTCATAACTTCATTGATTTACCTTTGACATCAGAATGATTTTAAGTCTATAAAATATAATATCATATATAGATATTATTTCCAATTGTAATTTCAATTATTTAACCTATGTGTAAAACATATTCTAGCCACAAATATATTATTATTATAAAAAACAATATTAATAAATAAAATTATAAGATTTATAAAGTACATATGTTTAACTGATTTTAAATTAATTAAAATTTTTTAATAAATAACATGCCAAAAGTTCTAAATTAAATGAAATTTTTCCATCCATTTTAGAAAAAATCTTAAAACACAATTCCCTAAAATTGTTCATAATCTACATCCATGGGAATGAATGTCCATTTATTGACATGCTTAAACCTTATACATGCCTTGATAGAGTCAAATGAAGTTAACACACATGGGAGTATTAAAAAAATGACTACAACATTTTAAAGGAGTGGAATGGAAATAAAGATGTTTTGATTTTTCTATTATCTTAAAAAAATAATAATTATTATCATCGCAATAAGGTAAAGTTCATTGCCTTTTCTTTAAATTCAATATTGTTTGATTTCTAAATCAACTTTTTGAAAATTAACTTCACAAAATTTTAATAAATTTCATTTTTTTGTCTGAATATTACACTTAATTTACTGTTTCATTGCATCTAGGAACAATGCACTGTGATAGATACAACCATTACCTGCCTCCTCCCACTATATGTTTGTACCAATGATATATAAAACAATATATACAATTACTACCTTTGAAAGCTTCAGTAGCACCAGGAGCTTTATTTTTATCAGGATGAAATTGCAAAGCTAGTTTTCTATATTGTTTCTTAATCTCCGAGTCTCCAGCATCCTTTGGAACTCCAAGAATCTCATAAAAATCCTTACACTTCTTTATCCTAAATTAAATTTATTACATGAATTTTCTTTTTCAACGAAATACTAAAACTAAAATACATTTGATAATTTTTGCCTCTGATAAGCATACAAAAAAAAAAAAAAAAAAAAAAAAAAAAGACAAACATACATATATATATATATGTGTGTGTGTGTGTAATGATTTAAAATTTTGGAAGCAGATGGTAGGTTTGAAGACACTAAAGAAAACTTTTCATTTTAAAGTTCGCTTTATTCCACCTCCGGAAACAGGCATGCATATTTACAAGCAGTGCGGGCAAGCATATGTATCGAAAAAGCAAGAAATTAATTTTCCCTCATATCTTGATAGGGAAAAGATTGTTTATACTGCCGATATATTATTAAGATTCATACAAAATGAAATGTTATAAAATAAAAAACAAATGTTATAAAATACAAAACAAGAAATTTTCTATTGATATTCTAATGACGTGGCAGATACAGTTAAATAAATGCTTTTTAATTCATGCAATTCTGAGATGCAATTAATCAAAAGGTATATAAGAGGAAATCTAAAAAGTGATATGAAATAACACATCAAGAAAAAACTAGTAAAAAGTATGAATATTTAATATATATAAAAAATTTATCAAAAGTGCAGCCCAAATGGCTTCTTTATTTCAAAATAATAATAAAAGTAAAAAACCAAAATCATAAGATTTTCAAAAAGGCATTTTAAGAACCACATTGCTTAAGACAAATTTAGATACATAGAGGACAAATATGAGGGAAAAGCACTTTATTGTAAAATGTACCTTATTAGCATGTTTTGCCAAAAATTCTTGAATAATCAAGAGATTTTTGGGGCATATTTTGGGACATATTAATGGCTTTTGAGTGTTTCTTACAGATGTATTATTGACATGATTCAAAAACATATCCTAGTTTGCTTTCTAGTGTTAGTCACATTGACACAACAAGAAGCTTCATTTTGTTTATGAAATTAAGATGTGGACAAAATTTCGGATCTTTTTAAATGAATATTTTTCTGCAATTTCCAGATTTTCAAACCCAGAACCAACTTTAAATTTATTTATTTGTAACTTCCATTGATATTAGTTTTTTCATTAGAACTGAATATATGTAAAAATTACAAATACTACTAGAACTTCTACACTGTAGTTTCTTACAGTTTGATTTATGTTTTAGAAACATTTCAGTCCATTTTATTTTTAAGGTAATCTGCTTATAATATAAATCAATCGAAGTGCAAATTACTTAAAAAGTAGAAAAGGATGGGGGGAGGGGGTCAAGAAAATTGCAGATCCATGTAAGAATCACATCACTGAGAATTTGATAGGCATAAATAACGAGATAAAATAAAATAAGTATTAATCCTCATATCTTTTAGTAGAAGAATGTGTAAAATAAAAAATTAATACATTGATTATTAAATAATTATAATGCAGAAATTTAATCAAGAAAAATTATATTCATTTTTTAAACATTTTATTTTAGTGAATAGTAATTTGTAGGTTTTTAAAATACATATGAAGTGACTTTTTGAATTCTGAAATCTTCTAAATACCTCATGAAAATATATTGAATCACAAATATATATATATATATTTGTGATATATATATATATATATATATACACATATACATACATACAAATTTTAAAAATTGTTTATTATTGTGAATTAGCTACTCTGATATTAAAATTGTGGAGTTGACATTATACTATTTGCAAGGATAAGAAATATTTTTAGTACATAAATACAATTTGGGAAATGAATTATATATTCCTTACTTTATCTAGCGATCAATTTTATGATATATATTTAATTTTCTTGGTAATCAAATTAATAATCCCATTTTGATTAATGGTAAAATACAAATAAGTACCATAAATGTTAAAACTATAAGGCAATAGGCATTTTGTAAAAACTATACTTAACCGTATAGGCATAGTGTGCAACCTTTTTTTTTTTTTGGCTGTTAACTTCTGTGGCAATGTTTTCAAGTCATTATTATTAAATGCACTAGGCAGAATTCTGAATGTAATAAAAGGCTAAGAAAAGCAGAGAATATGCATATGCATTTACAATCAAATATGTTTGCTTAATATGATCACCAACTAGCATTCCATACTTGTTACTTCATAAAGATTGATGATACATGTTTTTATTTTACAACATGTGTAGACAAGTTTCAGGCTTGGGAGAAAAAAACTCTGATATACATAAAATAATGAATTATAGCAAGAATAGCATTGTGAAATAAAATATAGTTAACTAAAAAACACAAGGAATATATTTATACAAAAAAATCCTTGTGATATTACAAATATTATAGAACTATTAAGTATTTATAAAAATTTTCAATAAAGAGAATGATAAAATTCAATTCCAAAAATGCTAAAATCTGTATTTCTGTGGAATTGTGTCATATTTGCAGCTCCAAGAAATATATTTTTAATATTATGGGACATATTACTCTTCTTTAAAGCAAAACAATTAAGTAAACACATATTAGAAAGCAGTTTGGTTTCAAAGGAGATCAAATATAGTAATGTTGCAAAAGTACACATATGTATGTGTGCATGTAATGATATTCTAACATCTAATTTAAATCCTAATTAATTTCTAAAACTTTATCTTAATCTAGCCCATAGTAACTTTATTCTAAAATATTCTCTTATTTCCTGATCCGATTCCACATTATTTACTTAATTAATTCAAGAAATACTTTGTAAAGTTCTTTAGCCAGCGATTCTCATAGTGAGAGTGCTTGATAAAAGTTGCTGACCTAAACAAATAGTTTTACAAAATGAACCCTGGCTTTCCCTTGCTTTGAAAGTCACATGCTCAGAAATCCTTATGAGAATCTTAAAAATATACCGGCACTATAAACAATATTTTCCCTATCAAAATATGCTATATAAAATGAGGGAAATTAATCTCTCGCTTTTTCAGCACATCTGCCTGCCTTCGGAGGAAGAATAAAGCGAAATTAAAAATGAAAAGTCTTTTACAGTGTCTTCAAACCTGCCATCTGCTTTCAGAATTTTAAATCATTACATATATAAATATATTCCTCACCTTTGCACAGCCTCAATTTGTTCTTCTGTATAGTCGAGATGCACTTCTCCAGCTTTTGTACAGGTGCGTCTCCTAGCAGACGAACTTCGGGCTCTGCTCTCACTCGACTGAAATTCTGCACTTCTACCTCGACTACCGAAATTCCTGGAGTCACCGGCAGAATCGCTCAATTTTTCTAGTAACTCGATCAGATCTGGAAATGATAAAATTTACATTTTTAGAAGCAGAAATATGAATTATCGGACATTTTTTAGAACTAAGGCAATTTCATAACATTTAATATAATCATAGTTAACTGATAATATGTTACAAGAAAATTAATTTTCTTGTAACATATAATGAATTTTGCAATCGTAGACCTGTCGATTTTTTTAGAGTAAGTAGGATAAGGCTAGTATGCAAGGTATATTTAAAGAGGAAGATATAGTGCATATAATTACAAAAAGTAATGCCATAATGTAGTTATTGATAATGCTGGATACACAGTGTCATTTTACCTTCTCCCTCATTATTACATGACATTCCTGTAGTACTTAGGAAGTATTAATAATGTCCATTATAATTCAGAATTCTGCTTTCTTATCATTCAATCTTTTAACAAAAACAAATAAATTCCCAAAATAGATTCCAAAAGAAATTGTTTTCACATATAGGAATACCAATAATCAACAAAGCAGTTCATGATTCTTAGAGGTAGATAAATAAAACAGAAACCAGTCATCTGCATTCCTTAATGATTTTTCTTTCATAGAACTCAGGAAGATATACGAGTAAATTGGCACCTTATGAAGAGAGTTAAAATAAAAGATTAACAAATATCTACACAACTCTTTATGGAGTGACTTCAAAATAGATTCAAAAGAGAATTCTGAATGTTGACAGATTCAAAAAATAGGTGTGACTTGCATACTTCACAAGATATCCAGCAACAGCTAAGTTTCCTCCATTGAAGAATGCTTATTTTGTAAAGAAAAATAATTGTGTATTTTTTAACACAATCTGCAGAAATATTTTGATTTACACAATGAAAGCTTTAGAGCTTCATTTAAGCAATAGCTGCAAGGCTGTTTTTTAATAACAATAAATCTTAGAATAAGAGTCATTTTCAGAAAAAGTACACAATTGTATGTGTATATATATATATATATATATATATAACGGCAACTAGTTAAACAATGGCAAAGTGTAATGATAAACTATTTAACAATTTTTGTAATTTTCAAATATTTTCTCTTAATTCACTGTAATAATAATTTTGACTGTTAATTGTAAATAATAATTTGATTTGTTTTAAAAATGTGGTGACACGATACTGATTCTGCTGTTGCTGTGGTAACCTGTAAAATACTGAAATCAGCAATTTTAAAAAATAAATTGGTTGAAATTATGAAGTTGTGTCTTGAAATATGAATCTCATGAACTAATGTTTTATAACAGTAATGCCATGAACACACACACATATAAATACAGAATGAATAAAATTTTTAACATTATTTTGATCAGAATCTTATAGAAATGTTTTTTTTAAATCCAGCTTCATTTTAATTTGATGCATTAAATATTGTAAAATAAAGAAATTACTTTCATTTTTTAAATAAAAAAAATTGAAGTATTTTTTTGAAAAATATCTTTTTTTTTTCTTTCTTTTTTTCTCTTAATGGGTGATTCTGTTGTTAAATTCCCAGTGTTTCGTTTTTGATTCTGTGTAGTATGATAACATTTATTAAAAAATATTATATTATTTCATTTTTTTTCACTTTAATAAACTTAAATATCTTAATCTTTTAATTAACATTAACTGTTTTGAGATTCAACAGATAATTTTCTAAAATTTAAGATAATCATATAATCATAAAGTCAAAAATAAATCTTTATCTTCAAATATTTTAATAAGAACATCCATTAATGAATCAAATGAATCCATAAATGTTTCAATCAATTTTTCTTTGAATTTTAGAATGGAATATAAATTAACTATTTCCTTATTGCTATTTCTGAAAGAATTTTTCATTATTAAACTGTCAAAATAAAATAATTTTTTTAAAGCTTGACTATAATTTTCATTACAACAATTATATTTTTTAAAACTTATATTTAGTAACTTAACAGAGCAGGGATTTGATTCTATATTTAAAACATATTAACTTTACAATTCAAATTACTAGATTAATTTATACAAAAAATAAAAATTCAAAATCTTAATTTAATTTCAAATATCCTATAAAGGATTTCTTTCTTCTTTTCATAAAATTTAGCAAAATTTGTAATTTATATTATTTTAGCTTTGAATAATTTCAAGAGCAATGACACTCTCACAAGACAGACAGAAAACAGGGGAAAAAAGTTAAGTGCAAATTTTATATATTTTCAATAGGATTCTTTGTAGCATTATAATATTTATCTAAAGGAAATTTAACTCAGACAGCATTTATTATAGGTGTGTGTAAATTCAAGATTAAAGTGAAGCTTGAATTGACATAATAAGAAAATAATTACTTTAAGAATACAACTAAATTGAAATTATTACACAATAAATTTACACTCAATTTTAGATTTTATCATTAATTTAAATAATAAAATAATGATATACATTTAATTTACGTTAATTTTTATTTTTAACTAAATGGTACCTAGCGTGTTGCTGCTGCAGAAGAAATGATATTGGAAATATCATTTGGAATTTGAAAAAGTTATCCAGTTTAATTAAGAATGAGATTTATTTGTTTGTCGGCACTGACTACATTGATTGAAATTGAAGAATATATAGAAAAATATATCCTACAATTTTAATTCATAAATTGTATTCTTTTTTATTATTCTATTCTACAAACAAATATTCATTAGATCCATGTATTCTTTCAGAAATGTAAAGCTTGGTGTTCTTTCAAAATGGTAATGAAAGAAACTACTTATTGTATCTTATGATTCATTTAATATTTGTTCAAAATTTTTATTAAATGTTTGAAAACATAATTAAAATATTTTCTTTTAAAATTAATTAAACATGGAAAATATTTTTATACCATGAAATATGTAATATATTTGAAAAAATAAATTTTTGAAATCTAAGGTGGAGACTTACATTGCATTTACATACGAAATATTAACATCTAGTTTAAATTTAGCATCTTTACAAAATCTTTTTATCTATTAGGCATTTGGTGGTTAATCCATGATTAATAGATGCAGGCAAATAGATCTGAAAATGTTTTTTATACCTTAGATTATTGTATTATGAGTAAAACCTTCACACAAGTGGAATCAATATGTAGGAGAAGTTTTATTGGAATCGAATGACCAATATGGCAGTGCATAAGACATACGGACAAATGTTCATTTTAACTTATATAGATGACATAATTTAACTATGCATATAACTATCTCATACGTGCAAGACACATACAGACAGTCATACAGTTTTATTAGTATAGTTTTGAAATGGAAAATTCTTTTTAATCTTATTATAATTCACTTTATTATATTGCATTTTAAATCTTTAAAATAATTTTGATTCTTTAAAACTGAAGTTACATCTATTGTCCAACAATTTTAAATCCATCTAGTAATTTGTTGTTACAAAGTTTTAGAAAGAAAATTTGAAATATTGTTGATAAAACTCAGAATATCAAAATTTGTCAAGTTAATAAGAAGTTTTAATTGACAGATATATTTACATTAAATATATCGACCATGATTTATATTTACATGAAAATCTCAATACAAGCCATTTTTAACATTTAAAAAAAAATAGAATTGTACAATGAGATAAAATTCTTTGTAAAGAATATATATATAAGGAAATTTCAATAATTAATGAGTAGGCAAATACTTATTTTACTATTTTTAACCAATCAATCATTTAAAATTTTTCATCAAATAATATTTCTATCTAAGTACATATGGTAAACAATGAACAAACACAAAATTCTTTTAAAATATCAACAAAGCATAACAGATTATTTTATAAAATTTTTAATAAAATTAATTTTTCTTATGAAATTTCTAAAAATATATCTGTTACTAATAACAGATTTATTTTTAGAAAATTTTTTCAAAAAAATCTGATTTAATTTCAAAAATTTTCCTACCCAAATTTTTAATTAGTCCTTTTAATTAATTACCTGCAATACTAGCTTTAAAATTTTGGTAAAATCCTATTTTAGCCCACCTCTGGCGACTTTTTCAAAATCTCGCCAAATCGAAAGTATTTGAATTAAAAGGTTAAGAAAAAAAAATCTTACCTTTCACCAAAAAATTCTTATTATTCGCCAAAGGTGCGCTAAAATAAGATCGAACCAAATTGTTTTTAATTATGATAAAATAAACTATAAATTTTTATTTATTCCTCAATTTTTATTTTCAAAAAAAGAATATATCGAGAATATAACATGAAAATTATTGAGTAGATACCTATATTATTAGAAATGTTAAAAGATTTTTAGTAAGCTACAAATAAAATTAAACAGAATGTTTTTTTAATCAAATCAATTCCAAATTATTATTGAAACATTCATTCTTTGAAATTTGAGAGCAATGCTACAAAAATTGGACAGTAAAAAACATGCCAAAAACAAAAAGAATGCATATAAAAATACTTCAATTTTACAGTACATTAATATCATAGATTATTTCTTTTCTGATCAAAATGGAAAGCATCATTAAAATGATTAATATCTTTTATATCATATCGTAATAAAATTGTTCAGATTAAAATAAATTTTTTGTTCTGGCAAATAAATAATCATTTTAGAAAAGACTATAAATTAATTTATTATAAAATGTAAACAAACATATTTTAAAAAGGTCAGTTAAAACTCACCTTTAGCGCGCTGCGATGGATATAATCTTTCAGCCTTATATAAAAATTTGAGGGCTTTAGCACGATCACCCTCATTAATATATTTCTGCGCAATAGAAATGCAATGTTCGCTTTCGTCTTTATTTCCATCCATGAAGGAAATTAATTTAGATCACCCATTAAGCGAAAACCAATGTCATAAAACGTATCAAGGCTAAAAACATCATGAATATTATATTGATTATCAGCCACGGAAGTTTAGGTATTTAGTTTTGTTCATCTCTTATCTGATAGCAATTCATCAGAAAATATTAATTTCATACAAAATCATGCAAAGACAAAATGAATGTAAAAATTTTGCATTAGAAAAATCAACCGTATTGAAATCGAAAACTTCATTTCACTTAAGTAGCAGGAAATAAAAGTTGTTGCCAGACAAAGAAATTCGTTCTTTATTAATGTTAAATATTTTACTGGAAATGAGATTTATAGTTTGCAAAAGACAGAAAGCGATAGATTATAACAATGTCGGTAGATTTGCTTCATGTTTTTTTTCTCTTTCTTCGAAATTGAAGAGTTTGAATAGCAATTAATTCTCAAATTAAAACAAGAGATGTTATTATCAATCGGTAACAGAACATCGGTCATCTGGCAGCATATACATTTAGCAATATATTTATTTACATTTTTTTTATAAAGCAGCGCAGAATTGGCTAAGAATTAGGTATAGTATTAATAATTTTTATTACACTCATAATGTTTTACTTTATTTCCCTGAAAAATTATTGCGGTTTTATAAAAGTTAAAGATTTTATGTAATATTCTGAATGTATTATACCTTCGAAACGATATGTCTTACCAATTTAATTCTTTCATTTAAAAAAGAAGTTCTGCCATTTGGTAAATTAATATGGTTAAAAAATTACGCTGAGTAACAAGTAGAAGTGAAATCCACTTTTTTTATTTCCATAATTTATTTTTTCGTTTAAAGAATGCCTAATAAGTGTAATTTTCTAATTAGCCATTATAGAATTTTATTGTTAACTGTAATAAAATTTTCAGTTTAATTCGTTTATATTTAGTATGACTCTCATATCATATAATTTAATAACTTCTTTCAATTATTTAACTACTCTGTTTCAAAAAAGTATGGCTCCTGGCCGATATATTTCGCTTGCTGGATGATTGCATCTTCGTGTCCCTATGATAAAAAAGTAGCAAAAAAATTTGTATAAAAATCATTTTAACTATGTTTCTTTAAGCCGAAGTTTTATATCTAATATATAATTAAAAATATTTTTAAAAGCTTTTATTGTCTGCCACTTTTATCTAGAATTTTAGTTACCATATATTCTCTCTATTAAAATTGTCAGTTTATCCATTTAGTATGTGTGTTCATATATATCAATAATGGATACTATCATTTTAGAATATATTATAATCAAAATTTGTATCTGTGTAACAAATTTGTTCTATCTTAGATTGGTTCTGAAACTAATATATATCAACTTTACAATGAGGAATGGAAATAAGTTCATTTTTTAAAATAAATTTCAAAACTTTTGGATTTTTAATTCCGTTTTTCATTATCTTATTATAATAATAATATGACTATATAATACTTATATTTCTATATATTTTATAGTCAAATTGCTATGTCTGATTTAAGTGGCAATGATATTGATTGGATTCCATATAGCGAACGTCCAGAATGGGCAGATATTAAGCCTATTCCGCAGAATGATGGGCCTTTTCCTGTAGTGCAGATAGCCTATTCTGAAAAGTGTAAATATAATTTCTGAGTCTTAAATTTTTTTCATACATACAGTGGGTAAAAAAAGTTTCCGTACGGTCTCTAAATTTAAGAATAAATGAGCATAATTTGTAAAGTATTGCATTTTTTTCTTTAAATACTGTCATATGTGTTTAGTATAAGTCTATAGAAAGAGATTTTAATAAATTTTCCTTTTTACAGAACGAGAAAAGCATTTTTTTTTGCAATATCTAAGGTAAATTGAAAATTGCAGTGCAAAAAAAGTTTCCGTACGCGTTTTGTAAATTCTTTCTGACGTGTTTAAAACGGGTCCGCAGTAAATCTTTGATGTTAGAAAGTTAATCACTGATAAGAAAACAACATATCGACAATTGTTGAGTTCAAGTTTGTTCTTGATCGTCTCAAAATGGAAGTTCCCAGAGTTATTCAAGAATTAGTGATTAAACTGCGAAATGATGGATTATCCATGAAAAGGATTAGTGAAATGATTAAAAAATTGAAGTCTAATGCGCTATATATCATTGAAAGATATCGTAAACTTCATTCACTTGAGGATAGAGATCGATCCGGGAGGCCGTCAAAATTAAATCGCGTGCATAAAAGAAACGTCATACGCCAAGTTCAAGAAAATCCACAAATTAGTGCACCGCAGTTGGCAGCTGATTCAATGGTTAGTTACAACATTAAAGCCTCAACTGAAACCCTGAGAAATGTCATTAAGAAAGGGGATTATCATGGACGTGCGGCCCGGAAGAAACCGTATATATGCTTGTGCAACAGGAAAAAGCGCCTCGATTTTGCAAAGAAGCATGTAAGCAAACCATTATTTTATTGGGAATCCATTCTTTTTAGCGATGAACCAAAATTTAATATTCATGGGATAGATAGCCGAGTTATGGTGTGGAGAAAATCAAACGAACAAATGCTAACTAAGAATTTATGCGGAACTGTGAGGCACGGTGGCGGCGGTGTTATGGTGTGGGGGTGTATGAGTGCTTCTGGAGTAGGAAATTTGCAATTCATCGAGGAAAATATGGATCGATATAGATATCTGGATATTCTTATACAAAATGTGTTATCCAGCGCAGAGAAACTATCACTTGGAACTGGATTTACTTTTCAGCAGGACAACGATCCTAAACACACCTCTAGGATTTGACATGGGTGGTGCCTTTACCATGTTAAAGACAACTTCATAGCCCTCCCCAGTCACCCGATTTAAACCCCATCGAACATTTGTGGGAAGAAATTGGCCGACAACTTAAAAAATATGACATAAAAAACAAAGTTGAACTCAAAAGTGCCATTAGTAGCATTTGGTGTAATATTTCTCCAGAAACAACAAAAAAACTTGTAGGGGTAACGCCACAACATCTAAGAGAGGTGATAAAGGCCAAAGGAAGGCCCACTGATCATTAAATGTATTTTGCATTTTTGTAAACTTTTTTCGTGTGCTAGGGCATCGTACGGAGACTTTTTTGTTCCATGTTTAAGGCATTTTTTCAGTTTTTAAGATTTATTATTTAATTTTGTTAGTATTATCATCCTTTTAGTATGAATAAATAGTAAATAATATTAGTTTTAACTCATTTTTAAGTTTTTATTTTTATCTTTATGAATTTTATGTGACAAATTAAACTTTGATTTGCATTCGTATCTGCGTACGGAGACTTTTTTTACGCACTGTATATATAGAGAGAGAGAGTATGAAAGCATTTTTAATTGTAAATTGTTTTTATTTTTTTTTGTTCAATTATCATTTATTACATAAAGATTAGCTTATAATTACCTAAATCTCTAAAGTTTTAACATTATTATTAAAATGTAATTTCACTTCATTTTGATCTATGTTAATATATATATTTCTATAAATATTATCTCTTTATATTTAAGTTTTTGTTATTTCTAACGTTGTAAATAAAGTTGTTTGTAACTTTAAAAAGTTGTAATGTATGCACAGATTACTCCAGTTTTTTTTTCAATTATAGTATTAACTTAACTTTAAAAATGATAAAAATTAGCAATTTTATTTTTAAAAAATGAATAATCTATGAGAAGAGATTAGAGAATAATCTATGAGATAATCTGTTTTCTCTCCATTAATATGATAGCAGTAGAAATCTGTTTTAAAAAATTGACTTCAAAAAGTATATGTTTTTCCCCCCTCCTAGATTCACAACATAAGATTTTTTCCCTAAATTCACAGCATGATGTTTTTTTTGGTTAGTTTTATCCGTAATATGGCAATTTTACTGTCAAGAAGAAAAGTGATATTTATGTCAACAGAAAGCTTGGCCAAACAATCCTATAAATGATGTAATCTATACTTATAGTAAAGCTCAATATGTCTGTGTGTTGGCACTCTACAGGCCAGACCACTGGACCTACAGCTACCAAATTTGGTGCATGTATACCTTGGAGGTCGGGAATGTGCAACTCAGAGCTCTTTTTTCGAATTTTTAATTTGAATTTCAATTAATTAAAATTTAAGCAAAATTTCGACGCTTTTCCACTATAACCCGAAAATATTATCCTAGAAACATGATTTTTACATCAATTTAAAGATAAAAAAATTAGCTTTCTAATGGTATCAGTGTTTTAATGTATAACTCAAACTTCTATTTTTAACGAATTTTTAAAGAAATTTTTTAACCATGGTTTTTTTACCACGTGACTGGATAAAATAAAAGAAAGCAATGACAGAAGTTCAAATTTTCTTTTAAAAAAAACCTATCATCGCAAATTAAATCTAAAGAAATGCAACTTTTAACACTTGACTAGATAAAATAAAATAAATATAAAATGTGACTTCTAAAAAAATAAATGCAAAGCATAGGTTTCTATAATCGTTTGCAATATCTAAATAATTAATTCAACAAATCTTCTTTATTTACAGTAAACCTGATTTTAAAAATGCGAGGCAAAGGATTCTATGATCATTTGCAATATTTAAATCATTAATTCAATAAATTATTTTTATTTATACAGGATTGAATTAATACAGGATATGCATTCAAAATCCGGTCCAATGGCCAGTTTGTAAAATATTATTAATAGGCATATATATTGTTTAATACTATTAATTTGATCTAAATGAAGTAAATGATTACATTTTATGTAGCTTGAGTCAAACAATTGATTTATGAATAATGTGTTTTAAATTTATTCATACTTTGCTCTGTGAGCCATATTTTACAAAATATTTTTATTAATATTTTAAATAAAAGTTGCTACATCAATCAGTCTTCTAAATCAATAATTAAAACTGACTGATTTATAAAACGTAAGAATATTATTAGGAAAACATGTCCTTTTAGAACTTTCCCCCCACCATCATAAGGAAAACACTAATTTCAGGCCAATCAATGCCCGGAATGATTTCAAAGCTAATGAATATGTGATTTAATTGAAAATTTTAGAACATATTACTCATGGCAAATGAGCTGGTCACCAAAGGCGGCAGTATGTTATAAAATGGGTGATATAATTAATGTCATTTATAAGCTATGCAATAACTCAGCTGTTTGTAAGTATGTGAAGTATAGTAACCTTATGTATTAAGGATAATGTAAGATTAATTTATTGCTTAACATTTTGAGTTTTTAAAACATTACAGTTTTTTAAAAAAATTACTATTGTGATATATAACCAATTTTCACTTAAAGAATTTTATTTCCACTTTCCTTAGTTAGAGACATCTTTGGATATTTTCGAACCATTCTTAATCGCCGAGAAATCAGTGAAAGAGCATTGAAACTGTCTCAAGATGCTGCTAGTGTTAATTCATCCAATTACACTGTCTGGTAATATTTACTATTTTATTTTGTTACTTTTAATTTAAAAATCTTTTAAATTAGTATTTGAACATTTTTAATTATTAAAATCATTTCAAACGTATTAAATTTTTTATTCCAAAACAGGCATTACAGGCGAATTTTATTGAAAGAGTTGAAAAAAGATTTGAATGAAGAACTGGAATATTGTCGGCAGATCATTGAAGACAACCCTAAAAATTATCAAGTGTGGTTAGTGTACCTAATTTTATTAACTTTGAAATTCGCCCATTGTCTTTCATTTATTCATGAAGCGGGTTAAATTCTCTATTTCTGAAGATATTGTTTAAAAATACTAGAATACTTTGAGTCTCCTCTAAAATTGAATAATGTGTTAATATAAATACTACATTATTTTCTAGAATTTTTGGATTTAAGAAAATTTTCTTTTACGTAAAATAAAAAAAAGAATTCCTTTTTTTTTATGACTTAATAAATGTTTTCTATTTCTTGATAGATATGTGGTATCTCATATTTCCAAGTATTGAAAATAGTGTGAAATATTACTAGAAATTAAGCTTAGAAGTATGTTTTAAAGTTTTGAATGTTTATTTCAATAGAGAAAAAAAAATTAAGGGACAGAATAAAATATTTGAGATATATGCTTGAAAACAACTATATCCTGCCACTATACTTTTTTTTAAATTGCTTTTTTTTGTTGTTGTTGTTGTTAAATGAGGCAAAATAGGAATAGAAAAGTCAAATAAATAAACTTTACTTCAGATAATTGCTTCCATAGGCAGAATGCATTGTGTTTTTATTCACATGCTTGAGACAGGGTAGAATTAAAGTATGTCAATAGATTTAATTTGTAACAAATTAAAAAAGTAAATTATTGACCGATTCTGTTGGTTATATAAGTGCCACTTCAATGCTTATCTTTAATCTTTCAACCAACTGTTTTTTTTTAATCTCTGTCAGAACTGAAACTTTCAAACTTCAGTTAGCAAAGATTTACCCAAGAGGCAATAGGATATTAGGAATTATAAGTAGTTAAATACATCTCTGTAAGCCAATAATGCTACATAGAAATTGAATCCTACTTTCTTATTTAAAAAATCTTTTTCACCCTCAATGAAATAGTTGATTCAATTGCTTTACAGGTTCATTTATAATATAAGTTGCTGAGATTTAACCCTTAACTGTTCAGTTTATAATATATTTTATTCCACATGTGTAGGACTTATATATGCTAAATGTACTGTTAAGGATAAGATATTTTCATGTTGATAAATTTAAAAAAAGAGTTAGTTAAGTTTAGTTATATTAATATCCTGTTGTAAAGCAACACTAAGGCTATTTTGGGATGGATCTCATCACTTTGAACTACGGTCAGATGACGAGGATGACACCTGGGCTGGCACCCTCATCTCCACACCACACCAGTGGGAGGACATTTGGCATGACAGATTTAATGTGCAAGAGACCCCCTCACACAATGGTTTTTTGGTTGAATCGAGTCACAAATCTGAAACCCTCCAGTTCCGAGGCAGAGACATTACCACCAGGCCTCCATGGCCCATTTAAAAAAGAGAGTTATATAGGTATCATCCTCATTGCTTGAACAGGTTCCAAACTTCTAGGTCAATCTTCCAATTGCAATTTTATGATGAATGATTAATATAACTAGATAAACAGGAATATAGCATAGAAGTGTACTTACAAATGTTTTCGTAATCTTCAGTTTTAAACATAGATGTGTGTATGCAAATGCTTCATAATTTCTACTTTTTAATATAGAAAATCAACTTTTGAAATCTTTTTTTTTATTTTTTTATTTATTTAAGTAACTGAAGTTGTGATCTTCAGTTGTGATTTTAAACTGAAAATCTTGTGACAGCAATGTCTATCAACAATAAGTCACCAAATATTTTATAATTAATAAAATTCTGAGATTTGTAATCTTCTAAAATAAAATACAAAGTCATGAATCAAATTAAAACTTTTGGTGTTGTGTAAAATATGTTATAGAATGTTTTACATACTGATAGAAAAAAAAAATCCAAACACCACAAAAGACTTGTATTAGTTAGACCAAATTTTGTAGACATGTTTATACATCTGAAAAAGGACATTGATTCAAATTTCACACTTCATACAAAAGTGTGGCTTAGTGACGTCACTCTAAACTTGCAAATTAAGTTTACTTTAAATGCATGCTATAAAGTTTGTAAGAATAAGAAGCCATTATCAACAGCTCACCAAGGTCATGTAATAGGATCTAAAGAAAGTGGATTTTCTTTCCACGATATTGCAGAAAGACTCGACTGGAATGTATGCACTGTGCATGATTATTGGGAGCACTGGTCAGTGGATGGTTCTGCTTTAAGAAAACCGGTTCTGGCCACATGGCACTGCTGAGAAGGAAGACTGCCATATTTGGCATATATTGTGACAGAAATTTGAGCTGCAGCTGGTATTACAGTGACACAACAAGCTGTTAGAAATCAAGATCTGAGCTCAGAGGCAAGCTGCCTGTAACATCCCTTCCATTGACTCCAAGCTATTGCCATTTAGTGTTGAGCCAGAGCTCTTTGGAGGATGGAGTGGAGAACTGTTGTGTTTTCTAATGAAAGCAGATTCTGCTTTGGTGACAGTGATGGCCTTGTGTTTGGTCAGAAAGAGGCCAGGGGAACCCAGCATCAAAACTGTAATTGGCCTAGACAAGATAAACCTATACTTGGAGTCATGGTCTGGTGAGCAATATTCTGTGACAGTAGAAGCACGCTTTCGGTTATCCCTAACACACTGACTACAAATTTGTAGGTCAGTCTAGTAATTTAACCTTTGAGGCTTCCATTCATCAATTGCATTCAAGGGATATTATTCTAACAGGATAAATTTTGCCCTTATATCACTGTTGTAATGCAGTATGCTCTATGGAGTGTTGACATGTTACCTTGGTCAGCAAAATCACCAGATCTATCTCCAGTTGAGCACATATGGATATCATACAATGGCAACTCAACCACAGCCATCATTGACCATCACAATATTGACAAAACAAGTACAGCAAGCATGGAACTCAATGCCACAAAGTGACATTTGGCACTTGTATGACATAATGCATGCATGTTTGCAGGCTTGTATTTAAAATTCTGCAGGTTACAATAGCTATGAATGTCTTCACACTTGAAATGCATTTTCAAATGGGGAAAGCTTAAATTAATCTGTGATCCTGAACATTTAATCAATTAAAATTTGATTACTCTACAAAAAAAAAAAATTCTTGGTGCTTGGATTTTTTTTTTCTGCCAGATAGAAAATAATTTCTTCTAATTTTTTTAAACAAGATAAATAGTGTGTTAATGTAATTTCTTTGGTTTTATTATTATTACTCATTTATTTAAGTATATATGTTATGCAATTTTAATTAATAAGGGGGCAAGATGCCAGTTTACAATAGAAAAAAAAGCTACTGATGAATCTTAAAAATACTTAGATAGAATTTTCTCTTTCCTTCTTTGATTACTGTAGGGAGAGGAATAGTTTCAAACTGATAGTCAAACATTCAGATCATTTAAATCAATTTTAATTCTTAGAACTTGTATTAAAAAAATGGCTTCACATTTCTGAAGTAATTATCCAACCCAAATGTGCTTTGTTAACAATGTATTTATATTTTTTCAATTTTGGCATTTTATTATATTTGTCTTAACTCTCTGGTGTTATTAAATTTCATGAAAGATCAATTGTTAACCAAATTCAAGGTAAATATAAAAATATTATAGATGTTTTTAAATTAATACATCAAAAATCAAATTTAAAAAATAACCTGTACTATATAATATTTATTTAAAATATTATATTACAATATATTTATTATTTTATTTCTTTTACTTTCAATTAATTGTGTGTATTGCT
The DNA here is from genome assembly GCA_026543055.1 of Argiope trifasciata. Taxonomy (NCBI): domain Eukaryota; kingdom Metazoa; phylum Arthropoda; class Arachnida; order Araneae; family Araneidae; genus Argiope; species Argiope trifasciata. The sequence goes on along the minus strand of JAPMOQ010015367.1, from coordinate 406,890 downwards.
TTTATTTCTTGCTAGGCATCATCGCCAAGTTTTGGTGGAATGGCTGAAGGATCCATCGAAAGAAAAGAAATTTACCGAACGTATTTTGTCTGATGATCCTAAAAACTACCATGCCTGGCAGCATAGGTTCGTTTTTGTTTTTTGTCAAATTTATAATTATAAATTTCTTTTTTTAAATTGAATTGTTTGCTTTTGCTATCTATTCCATATCTAAACTAATCAAAGAATTAACTGATCATATATGAAAAGTTATTTTAAAGTAGTTATGCGAATATTATGTTTTATTTTTGAAAGACTACTATTTATATACATTTAGGAAAACAACTGTTATTAAATCTTTTACCCTGAGTTATATATTGATATACATGTATTGTTTATTTATAATTAAAAACTCTAAGCAATAATTAAAAAAATATTCAAAAATCATTTAGAAGATCGCTTATAAGTTTTTGTGATGATATTGAAAATGCATTCTCGGAAATTATATTTAATATAGCTGATATAATTAAAAGTACCATTATTATTTAAGACAGTGTTTTTCCATCGCAACAGGCAGTGGGTGATCAGAGAATTCGACCTGTGGGATGGCGAGTTAGAATTTGTCCAGTTTCTGCTGGAAGATGACATTCGGAATAATTCAGCTTGGAACCAAAGATACTTTGTTGTCAAATCCACCATTGGGATCACTGATGACGTCTTAGAAAGAGAAATAACGTATGTTTATTTATCTTAATTTAATATAATTTCAAACTAACCTCATTTTTTACTTTTATCATTATTTTTCTAACGTTCATTCTTCCAGCCTTTCATTTTATTTTCATAATTCTCAGCTTCCCTAAATTGTTCCCTTCTTTTACAGAAGAGAATGTTTTTTATATTTTTAAAATCAAAGGATTTGATATTTATCTCTTAAAATGATCCTCCTGATTATGATGAAAAATAAATGTAAAAGTGACATTAATAAATTAAAAGCTAAAAATTTTCATCCTTTGTATGTTTTAAATTTTACTCTACATATTTTTGCATTTCATGTTATATTTTATTAGCATTCCAGATTTTCATTTTTATATTACCTGAGGCTCATATCTAATTTGTAATCCTACAGTTATCTTATCAAAAGTATCAAAATTTTCATTGGAAACAAGTATACAAAACGAGAATCAGTTAATGATTTCTAAATATTGCTTTGTCTAGCAGGCCATGCACTTTAGTGTGAAAGACTATAAAATAAAACAGTGTCTAAATATTTTTCCTTTAGTTTTCTGCATAAAGGAAGAAAACATGGTTAGTTGAATTTTAATTTGCCGTGCTATCCTTTCTGATTTTTTTTCTTCCATTTTTCAATAATCTTTTCAGTTAATGTTGATTAATTTTATCTTTTGATTGACAACATTCAGATTCTAAGAACTTAGTATGTATTTTTAAAACTGTTTTGTCACTTTAAAATTTTTTGAAATTATTTTAATTTTGTAGTAAACAAATGATGTATTAATTTTTTTTAATCTCAATTTAGTTAATTAATGAAAAACTTTGCTATTTTGATCCATTATTGCTCTTTTTTGAAATAAATATTGCTCTTTTTTCTGACAAAAAAAATCTTAAGTAACAAAAAAACATTTTTTTTCACCAACTGTCACTATTTGATCAGCTGTACACAATTATTATCCATTTAAAACAAAACTTTTATTAAATATAACTTAATTATGCTTTTTTATCAATCAATTAGTTAATAAAAATTGAATCAATTTATTGATAAAAAAACTATTCCCAACACAAACATTTCTACTTTATATATATATATATATATATATATATTATATAATATGACCAGATTATTTAATATTTATTCAAGCATAAAATATGTTTTATTTTTTTAAGATAGCATTTATAAACATTTAAGAAAGCAACTGTTATTAAATCTTTTACCCTGAGTTTTATATTGATATAAATGCATTGTTTTATTTATAATAAAAAAACTTTTGTGCAATAATTTTTTTTAAATATTCAAAAATCATTTAGAATATGGCTTATAAATTCTTGTGATAATATTAAAAAAAAAAAAAATTGACCAGTACTGTTCTATCAAAATACTGTTAACAATGACATTTTCCTTTCCATAGATATACTCTTGAAAGCATCATTAAAGCTCCCAATAATGAAAGTCCTTGGAATTACCTCAGAGGGTATGAAGCTAAAATATATACTTTCCATAAGCAAAAATGATATTTCTTATATGACTTTTTAAAATAGTTTATATGAATAAAATGCTTATGTGCATGTAAAATCAAACTGAATGTGTTAATTGTTGTTTAGCAGCAGCTTACATTTTCACACTGTTTACGAACTTGTTTTTTGTGAACAGAACAGTTTAGAAACAATGAACAGAACTTTTTAAAATTGAATAATACAAAAATGAGTGTAAGTGAAGTAATTTTCATTATAAATCATAACTGTGGGAAGTCAGACAAATAAAAATTATGCTGAATCATTAGCAAAAATGAAAAATTCTCTTCATTTTTTAGCAAAAATTATTTAAAAGATTAGCATCTTTTATTTATTTACTTATTTTAAATCTGCTAATATCTTGCAGAACTCCAAAGTTACTGCAAATGGCATCATAGAAAGTGGAGGAAAAAAGGTTGCCAAATAAAAGGACTTGTAAGAATTTTAAAAAATATAGTTTATACTTATAATAAAGTTAAATGTGCATGTGTGTGTGTGTTGGGCATTTTATACCTTGGATGCTGTGTATGTGCACCTTGGAGCAAGTTTTTTGAATTTTTAATTAGAATTTAAATTTGTTAAAAATCAAGCAAAATTTTGGGGCGTTTTCGTTGTAACTTCCGAAAATATTATCGTATAAACATGATTTTTACATCAAATTAAAGATTTAAAAAACTAGCTTTCTAATGGTATCAGTGTTTTAACTTTAACTTAAGCTTTTACTTTTTAATGAATTTTTAAAGAAATATTTTAACCATATTTTTCAACAATGTATTTCGGACAAAAAAAGTAAAATTAATTCTGCACAAGCATGTCAAAGGGAAAAAATTAGCTTTTATCAATTTATTGCCATCATACTGATAGAAGCTGAAAATAATAATAAAAAAAATATTAATGCAAATTAAATCTTAAATATGTATATATAACTTTCAGCACGTGACTGGGTAAAAAAAATATAAAATGTAATATTTTCAATAAAATAAAATAAAAATAAATGCAAAGCAATCGTTTCTTTAATCATTTGCAATATATGTATCATTAATTCTATAAATTCAGATTTGGGCACAATTGCCAGTTTGTAACAGGCATACATATTGTTTAGTACTGTTAACGTGGTCTAAATGAAGTAAATAATTATATTTTATGTAGCTTGATTCAAACAATGCATTGATAAATAAGGAGTTTCAGATTTCTTCATATTTTGTTCTGTGAGCCATATTTTACAAAATATTTTTATTAATATTTTAAATAAAAGCTGCTACATCAATCAATCTAAGTCAATCACTAAAACTGACTGACTTATAAAAATAAAAGAATATTTTTATGAAAATGTGTTCTTTTAAATCTTTCCGTTTAACATAGTAAAGAATATATCAATTTCATGCCAATCAATGCCAGATTTATTCCACGGCTGATAATCAGATAAATATGTGTATGTGTATATAAATAAATGCATGTGTGTGTTAGAGCACCACATCCTTGACCATTTGATCTAGAGCTACCACACTTGGTATGTACATATTTACTTTGGAGGATGCAAAAATATACCAGAACTGAGTGAGGTGTTTTTTTTTTATTTGTGTGTGTTTTTAAACTTTAATTAGTTAAATATTAAACTAGCATTTGGAACTTTTCAGCAATAATTTCTGAAAATATTACAGTACAACATTTTTTTTTTTTTTAATCCTTTTAAGAATGACTTTTTTTCATTGATAATAATGTTTTAACCAATGAGTTCTATTTTTATAATAATTTCTATAATTCTATTTTTAATGAATTTAAAAGAAATACTGTAACTGTATTTTCTGAAAATTCATTTCTCTCAAAATGAAAGTAGAAATTAATCTGCAAAAACACAATAAGAGTGTACCAGTGCTTTGCTGTCTGACAAAAATTCAAACAAAATGATTAAATTAACTCTTATTGCAAATTGAACAGAGGAAACGTGTTGAAATTGTAGTGTAATGTTATGAAATAAATATAAGATTTGGTTAAATAACTGTAAGGCTTCTATAATAATACAAGTTGGAGTTGGCAGTTTAAATATATTTGACTAATAAGTTATAAAGAGAGCAAGGCATGTAAGTATTTAATTAAAAATTTTGGAACTCATTCCTCATGGTGAACCAGCTGGTTGCCAAAGGCAGCTAGTTGTAAATAATTTTTGCCCACAGAGCAACAGGGGCATCCCCAATTTTTGTCTTTAATTAAATATAACATTTTGAAGTATAGCTGATCATTTAAAAAGCTCTATCATCATTGCTCAACTATATTTTAAAATAATATAATAAAAATAATGTCTCTTGTTTTTGTGATAAGGTGCAATACATCAAAATTGACTAAATTAATCCTATTAATGCATTATGTCTACCAATTTCCATGCAATACAGATTATCAAAACAGGGAAGAAAAAGTAAATTCAATTCTAAATTTTCAACCATCTTAGAATTATATAATTTTGCTTTCTAATGTTTACATATATCTCTGTGACCAGAAAATTTTTATTTCAAGAATTGACTGTTTAATATTCAAGAATTAATAAAAAAAAATTAATATTTAGCAATTCATGCAATTTAAATAATTTAACGTTATTTTTTGTGATGGATATATTTATGATTTGTTATTCCTAGCAGAAATGTATAACTTTACCACAAGCTAAGAGAACTAGGGTCATGTAATGATACTGAAAGGATCGCACTATGGTTCTTGTGGTTAATAATATGTGGTAAAAAGGGAAAAAAATCCTTTTCATTCAATTTTTTTTTTTAATTTGCTTGTTTTTTTTTATATATATTTCTCTTGAATCAAAGGGTTTTTTTTAAATGCTCTCTGATATGAGTTTTTTTGTTTGGTTTTAAATTTATTTCTACTTTGCAATATAAGTTATGCATAATAATAATATAAGAGTTCAAAATTAATTACTCTGATGGAGTTTTGCTTTCTAATTTTTTATTTTTTATTTAAAATTTTTATGATTATATTATAGGAATTGTTACATAAGGGATTATGCAATAAAGCATTTCTGTTCAGATATTTATTTAGGAAATAATTTACAAATAGACATTCAACAAAATTCTTATTTAAAAATTTCTGTTTTTTGATTTACAGGTAAATATGGTGAATGATCATTTAATGCTCTGTTCTAACTTGGATCATATATATATATATATATATATATAATATATATCTATTCAATCAGCTAGCAATTCATCATCATTTCATTCTAACAGTATATACTGTTTTAAATATATGTGTAGGGAATTTAGATGTACTTCATATATTTTTTGAATTGCATTCATTTCAACTATTTAATTTTTTTTAAAAAATTTCAAAAATCTAAAACTATTAAAAGTGATAACCTTTTTTTTTTTTTTTTTGAAATAATTTCCTTAATACTTTGTTCATACAATTATTCAAATGATTAAATTGAATATTAATAGATCAGTTGAATTTAGTTATTTTATATAATTCTTTTATAATCAGGGGTGTTTGTGCTCCGGGGATTTTGAACTTCGATACCCGGAAATTCCGGGGATCGTCGTTCAAAAGGAAGTAGGAATAATGAATTATTTATTTTGATCTGGGTAATTTTGTTTGCTTTGAAAGCAGAAAACACAAGGTCAGTGTGTGTGGAGAAAACTTTTCCTTTCTTTCTCCAAAGGCAGTGATAATGCGTGAAAAGGGGGAAAAAACTTCTTTTTTGTTCTTTCCTTATTGCGAGTTATGACTCATTCCCCCGGTTCTCGGACATTCTCTTCTGGATTCTTTTCGGCAAGTAGGCGCGGCAGAAAAAAAAGGGAGACTTCGTTCGACCAGACGTGCGATCACATGACTCTGGGTTCAAAGGTCTTATCTCTCCTGGCGTGCGCCAATAAGTAGAGAAGGGGAATTTTTCGCCGTATTAGCTATTTGTCATGGATCGCTTCGCAACTTTTTATTCTCCGCTGTGTAAATTTTTCGTTTAGTTTATTGAAATATTTTTTTTATTTATGTACGCAAGAGAATTTCACTATGAAATTTCTCGATATAAATAGTGATATTATACAATTAGAAGAAGGTGTCCGAAATGCATTTAAGTGGAATTGGATTGAACGGAGAGATCGTAATGGGGATACCATCGGCACATGGTGCAAGAAAATAAATGTTGCTGGACAAGCATATTGTGTTTTTTGTAACTCACTGCTGAAGTATGGTGGGGAAGGATTCAAGGCTTTCACAAATCATTCTAAAACTGTGACGCACATAAAATATTCAAAGTGCATTAGACATTCAATGACTTTAACTAATTATGCTAATTCAAAAAATACTGATGACTTACTGGAGACTAATGCTCGGCCATTGGATATAGTGACAAGAAAAGCACGCCAAGAGGTATTAATAACTTCGTTTATCGCCGAGAATTCTCTTTCTTTCAATGTAGCTCCCAATTTAATTGAACTCTGCAAACAGTTGAGCCGCGATCAGACGGCACTAAACTCGTTGGAAATGTCCAGGACTACTGCATGTTATAAGATGAAATATGGGCTCACAAAAACTATTAAGGAAAATATCAGTAAAACTATAATGGAGACTCCATTTTCTATACATTTGGATGAAAGTACTAGCAATGCTCAAGAAAGTATACTGGCAATATTGGTGCAGTTTTATGACAACAATCAATGAAGTTTTAGTTCGTCATTGTGCATCTCTAAAGATGGAATCTTGCAATTAAGAAGCTGTTGTTAAAGCACTTGTTAATACTATTGAAGATAATAATATTCCACGGGCAAACTTAATTAGTGTATTAATGGATTCATGTAACACCATGCGTGGAAAAAAAAGGGTGTTAAAACCAGTCTACGATCAAACAAAGCACCCCACTTATTAGTAGATATTGATGGTGATACATGTCACACAGCTAATAACTGTTTTGATAGATACTTAGAAGATTTGTTTGATGACATCTATTTTGATTTAAAAAGCTGCAGTAAAAGAGAAAAATTTTTCAAAATCTGTGAATCCCTTGCCATTAAAAAACTTAAGCCCTTGAAGAGACCAGACCATAGGTGGGTGTACATTTTATGTGTTTTAGAAAGAATCAAAGATCTGTGGGATGCTCTTATTGCATTTTATTTTCACTGCTGGGATAAAACTGATAAAGGGGATTATTTTTTTTATGTTGAAACTGTATACAATAAAAGAAATATTTCTGCAGCTCAGAAAAAATTGTTGAAGGGGTGTATTCTTGCTTGCATTCCCAACAACTCGCAAAGGATGCTTTAGCTCGGGAAAAAAGAATACTAAATGGGTTATTTGTTATGCAAAACAAAACTTTATTGCATATGGCATTATATTCAGCAGTATTACCAAAGTTCAACACATATATTAAATTATTTGAAACAAAAAAACCAATGCTTCGTTTAATACATTCCAGTATTTATAAATTGATGGCAAAAATTTTCTCTTTTTTTTATAAAGCCAGAAAATATAGAGTGCACATCTTATAATGATTTATTAAAGGTTGATGTCACAAATCCAGAATTCCATCTACCTAGCAAAGTAATATTTACTGGTGCAGAAGCTTCCACTCTCCTGAAGAAATTATCAAAAAATCATCCAGTAGCAAAAGAATTCCAAATTTCTCTGATGAAAGCTTATACTAATACAGCACAGCATATGAAACAGAAATTACCCCTTAAAAATTCATATGTAATTAGTTTTACAGCATTAGATTCAGAGCTAAGAGGTAAAACCAGTATAATATTAGTTTTTGAAAAATTATCTTTTATGTCCCATATTTTTTAGTGATAATGAAAAGTCAAAAGTAGAAGCTGAAATAAGGTTATACCAGAGTGATATTGATATCACCAAAGAAATGCTCTACACATCTGATGAAAGTGGAAATCAAGTCAAGTGTACAATGATAAATATTGGGCTAAAGTTTTTAATTTAAAAGATGATTTCACAAATGATTATAAGTATTCTACATTGGCTAAATTGGTCCAAGCCTGCCTTAGCTGCTTCCATGGCCCATTAGTGGAAAGTGCATTCAACTTAATGGATACACTGACTATAGAACCTCTCTTAAGATTGATTCCCTAGATGCAGTGCAGACTATTAAATATGATTTAATGGCTTCTAAAGAAACTTCATGTGAAAAATATAGCTAAAAAAATCCAATGACTGATCCAATTCACAAAGATCTCTTACTGAATATGAACAGAAGTTGGAAAACATATCAAGAGGACTTAAAAACATGTATTTCAGATGAGTCACCTATGAAAGTCTCTGAAAACCCTTCTACATTAGCAGAAAAGCAAACTGCTTCTACCTCTGCATGTGCAGTTCTCGAGGAAATTTCTTCAACTGTAAATGAGTAAAATAAAAGTCATCCTTCCTGCAATTATGAAGTTCACCACAAAAGATAGACAAGCCCACAAACATCGGAAAATAAAAAAAGCAGCAGAAATTAGATAATTTTTTTTAAAAGAATTAATTCAGGTGAAAATATTTAATAAAATATTTACATAAAATGTAGTAGTTTATATGTTTGAAAATTTATGGTTATTAATTTTGCAAAAAAAGTAATTCATTGAACTTTTATAATTAGGTAATTTAATACTTCATAATTGTAATTTTTCATTTCCCCCCCCCCCCCTTCTCGAAACTCCAAAATGTCGGTAGTAAGTCCGTAAAAGTTTCAGGGGATTTTTTGGGGTCCCACAAACACCCCTGTTTATATAAACAAGACATGAAAATTTTATTTAGTTGATTTTTTCATTTAATTATTTTCTTAAAATAATAGAATGGAATATTAGTATTTTGAACAGCAATCATTTTATAAAGATATATTTCCAATTTTGAAAATTTTATCAGTGTTTTATGAAGAATTTTTTTATTAATTAATGGCTAGGGGTTAATGATAATTTTGAATATTTATTTTCTATTTTCATGTTTATATCTATGATTTTGACATTTTTAATATAAATAGTATAAACAAATTATTGCTTTCTTTTCATAAGTTAGAAGTGTGCTCACAAGTTTGCTGTGCCAATTTGGAGAGTTTTGACTCTTTTACCATTAATTAATAAACAGGTTTTTTTTAGCTGCAATTTAATTTTTTAAAATAATTTCAATCTTGAAATAACGTCTGAATTATTTTATGGTTAATAGCTTTCTACTATTTTTATAGCTAAGGAAATTTTAAAACAGGTTTTTTCATCCACCTGACATTTTGATTGTTAAAAATGTTTTAAGATAAATCCTTTTAATTAAAGGAAGAATTTATGAAATTATAAATATTTTTAATATTGTGTGAGAATGCTTTCTTGTATAATATTTCAATTTTTAATGCTCATTTAATGTTCTGTCTTCTTCCAGGATACTTCAAGATAGAGGATTATCCAAAGTGTCTCGAGTAACAGAGTTTGCAGAAAATCTGTATGAATCTGGCTGCCGGTCACCTCATTTGCTAGGATTTATGATTGACTGTCGTGAGGAGAATTTGCTCGCTAAAACAACCATGGAGGAACTAATGAAAGCTTTAGAAGTTAGTAATAATATCCATTAAACAATTTCCAGCGTGTGATAGATTAAAATACTTTATTGAATTTGGAAAACAAATGTTTTCATTCTTATTTAAGGCTTTATTTTTCATATTTTATAATTCTAGATATTTTTTTTCTAATTGAAACAATTCATAAATTTTATTTATCTTAAACAGACTCAAAAATTTTTTCAAGAGACCAGTTTTTTAAATGAAACAACTATAATTCCTAATTTCAGGTTAAGCATTGGCATGAAAAAAGGTTTGTCTAGAAATATTAGTGTAAATGAAATATTATGAAATGTAAATAAATGTTATAATAACCATTTAATTTTTCAGTTGTTTTATTTTAAAAACCGGTCTCTTGAAAACATTTTTGAGTCTGTTTGAGATAAATAAAATTTATGAATTGTTTCAATTAGAAAAAAAAATTCTAGAATTATAAAATATGAAAAATGAAGAATTACAATTGAATCAAAACACTTGTTTTGCAAATTCAATAAAGTATTTTAATTCAAGATGATTTTCTGAATTGGTTTTTTTAACAAGTATTAGAAGTATTTCCAGAAAGCAGTTTAAAGTATTTATGTCATCTAGAAAGCTGACAAAAGTAAATTCTTTCTATCTGTAATTATTTGATAGTACCTTGGGCTCTAGAAGGTCTTAGTATACTATTAAAAGGGCATTTGAAAATGCATGCCACAGATCCACTTAACCTTCGCTAATAGTTAATTTTTCACTAATAATTATTTTAATAACTTTTAAAACTCCAAATTTGATGTTCTGAATCATTTTTACAGGCTTAAGAGATTAAAACTACTGAAAAACTTTAATTGCAGAAATTATTTATTATGATATTTCAATAATTTATATATTTGGAATTAATTATTTCTTCTATCTTTAGCAGCAAATGAATTGTGGGGCACCCCTTCTCTTTTTAATCTGGATAGCCTATGAATTGAGACAAGGCTTTCACAATTCATGTATAATCTCTTGGTAGTTAAAAACAAATCAAGATTCCTTTATTACTAAACATGTTTATCAGATAACATGCTGGAATAATGAGTACCTTTATTAATAATTAGCTGCCTTTAGCAACCTATTGATTCACTGGATTTGCTAAAAACTTTGTTTCCTCTGCAAAGAATTTTCAAATGTGTAGCAGTTGCATAACTCTTCTCTTTTGGATACTGGATGGTGATGCCGGATAGGATATCCCATATGCCATCCCATTTTGCATTGCGAGTGTAGCCAGAATGAGATGTGATGCTGTACTACTAAGCTGCACGCATGAATGTGTTGTCTTTGTGTTTGTTCGGTGTGTGAGTGTGGTTATGAAAGAAATGTTCTTGAAAACATATGTACTTTTGCTTCTCGCATAGGATCATAATAATCTGCATGCCACCACAAACTTCAAATGCTGATAAATTTATAGCTTACATTATTTAAAAGCTCTTATACAATTCTGTTCATTGTGATCCATATTCTATAGTTAATCTGAAGAATTAGTAAGTTTCAATATTATAAAAGTTACTATAGGTATTATAAAACAAAGATCAGAGTTAATATGAAGACTAAAGTTAAGATTAAATAGCATTATGAGTTCATGATATTTGATTCCAGTATGATTGTTCATATTGCACAATAATCAAATTAAGTGTGAGTTCATTAAAACTGTATGGTTAAAGTAATTTTATTTGCAAAATAAAAACACTTTTTTGACGGAAATATGAGCATTAATTTGTGCATAAGAAATTTAACTGAAGTTTAAGCTAAAATTTCTGATAAGTCAACCAATTAACAAAGCTGGTTGGTGTATATTATAAACTCAATTATTTTTGTTCCCTAAAAAATTCTTTTAATCTGTATGTGTTAAAATCTGATAGCTCTAAATTTAACCATCTTAAGATTTAACCACTGATGTTGCAAAATCATTTATGTGTTCTTTCTGTATGGGATATTCCTTTTCCCATACTAATAAAAAAAAAAAAGTTAATGTGTTTTCTATGCTTTCTTTCGACCTTGAATGCCTTGTTACATAAAGTTGTCACGATTCTTCTGAAATGTGTGCTTAGAATTTTCTAGTCTATTAAGAAATCATACTATCTTACTTTCAGAAAAGCGTTATTGTAAACAACGGCATGTAAAAAGTATCGTTGTTCTATCGCTGTTACAGTTCACTCAAAGGATCAAAAGATCCCCGGATGAGTGATATGCTCTCGAAATGGGAATTAATCAGAGTTCTTAATTGCAATTAAACACCTTGATTTTATATCACAGCTCTTTATGAACGGAAAAACACATTGTTGCCATACAGAACAAGCTTAATCAAACAGAATAAATAATTCCTAGGTTTCAATTCAGACACTGAAAATAGTATTGCACAAGGATGAATTGAACACATATGTGAAATAAAAAATAAGCGGAGTTAAATATTTACAACATGTTAGAGTTCTATCTCTGAAATGATATTTTGATTTAATCCCTTGCTTCATCATTGCTTAATGTGTAGTACAATCAAATAAAAAAATGTGTAGTTTTTCTGTTTTGAACTACTTTTTCATCCCAAAATATGTTATCATTTGGATCTGCAACTTATGAGTTACCTTTTTGGCTCATCTATATGGAATATTATTTTTTGAAAAGATTTTTAAAAAAAGGTAATAAATGACTGAGCAAGATTTCTAAAGTAAAATAATTGCACCTGTGATTGTGAAGCTTCATTGTCACACCATGACCAGGAGACCAAATGATGTGCAATTAGATTAAAAGGGGAAAAAGAGTTGGCAATACAGTTTCTATTTTTAAGCATTCAAAATGAAATTTTTCTGCATTTGAAAAATGGAACCGCTGAAAATTGTTGATCCTGCAATTTTCTGGAGCTCATCATATTGTCATGAAAATTTAAAGAAACACACTGTCAGCTTTAAACTAAAAAAGAAGTTTATGGAAGGAAAGTAGCGCCACTTTACAAGGTCGAGAAGTTGCCCACGACTAGTAGGCATCAGCTTTTATACGAGAACAGAATATTCGAGAAACAACTCATTTGCATAACAAAGAAAGGTCTAGAATGTGAGAGAACCTGAGAAACAAACTAAAAATCTATACTTTGGATATAACAGCATAGAACCCTCAAACTCTGGGTTTGGATCGTGTGCTTTGACCATTCAGCCACTGAGCTCGTGACAAATTTTCTTTATGTGGCAATATCATTTCACCCGTTCATATCAGACCTTTAGAATTGTGATAATTATATTTTGAGAAGTATATGGTTTAGAAGTTAAAATTTAATGAAAATTACTTTTAATATGTCATTCAAAATTTTAAGAAATTTTTACACAATTTTTATACATAAATTTGAGTGAAAAGAAAAGCTTAGAAAAAATCAAATTTATTACTGATATGTAATGAAATAAACAACGGTTTGCAACTATTGGATTTTAATTAGATACATCAATCAAAGAAATTCGTTTTAAAGTTGGAAATAATTTTAATTCATTATTCATATGTGAATAAACTTCGAAACAAAATTTTTATCACTTCTTTAGAGTCACGATTGCAGAAAACTCGTCATAATTTTCAAGAAATCATGAGAATTATTACAGTTATTTAAGCTACTTATTTAAAACAGTTTTCATTTATTGATACCACAGAATTATTTTCAATTAATTACCTATCTTTCATTTCAAATCATTACTCTTAATACCTTAGCACAGAAACTCTGCATATGAAAGTGTAATTGATTAAAGTTATAAAAATTTTATACCTTTATTATTTTTTTAATTTTATATCTGTATTATTTTTATATGTTACTTTTATAAAGGTATCAAAATTTTGAACTGGATGGTCATTTTGTCATTCATTCATTTAAATTGGAGGTTCCCAACCTTTTTTGAACTGGTGCCCCCTTTTTCTTGTGAATATTTCAATACTGCCCCCTCCCTCCCACTCCAGATAAATAAGAGCGTACATAATGCATGGTGAAAACAAGAATTAAATTTTAAAAAATACTAAGGGATAGAATATTGTTAGAATTAAAAAGCTACTGAATTTCTTCTTTATTTAAAAAAAGTTTTAGTTTACCTATTATAAGGACAGACAGGGGTTTTGATGATACGAAGTAATTCATAATAAACTATTGTTTTCTAAATAAATAAGTTGACAGTTTCAGAGAACAATCAAAACGCATACTTAATTGTATTAAAAAGTATTTTTATTAAAATTTAAAGACATCCAATTTCTAACTTGACTAATGAGAAGGTTAAATTTGATGCATTTTAAGGTGCTTGTTAATATCAGGCCTGATTTCACTTAAAGAGCAATCGTAAGTCGCCTCGTTCAGTAACACGGAGCCGATTTCTCTTTTTCTTTACCAATGTTGCTACAGCACTAAATCCACGTTCTGCTAAATATAAAGGTGGGAATGCTATCAGAAATCGTTGAACAATCGACCCTAATCCTGAAAACAGTTGCGAAATCGACCTGCAGCTAAAATTCTTGGTAGCCATTCTTGAATTTAATTTTTAATTCCTCATTTGTCGTCAGTTCTATTAGTCCTTCTTCTAATTGAGATGATCCTGCTGTGTTGACATTGGAAAAAAGATCCAAAAGCCAGTCTGGTATGTCTATATTTTAAAATGTCCTGGAGTCGTTCCTTGAAGTCATTGTAAACTATATTAGGTTAATCCTTTCTCACCCATCCGTGCCATATAAATGCCCCTAATTTTCTCCGGACCTTTTACTGTCCCGCTGAAAGCTTCAAACGCCCACGTTTGGGAACCTGTGGTTTAAATCAAGCTTGTACGATCCATTAAATGTATCACCTGTAATTGTTTGATTACCAGTGTTTTGATTTTCTGTTTCTTTGCAGCTATGCTCATCCCTGGCTAAAAAGCACGATGTGATCAGGAAGGAATATTGGAAATATATTGCCAGAAATCTACAGAATTTGTATGCCAACGACGCCGCTGAGTCCGTCGTCGACATCGAGAGAGAAGGCATGTGGGATTGATGGCAGCTCCGAAAGGGAAATGTTAATGTCATCCGCCTATGTCATTAAATTGTGTTGTTTGGTATTTTATGTTTTGTGATGTTGCAACGTGTTTTATTTGTGAAGCGATTCATATCCATGTGGCACAAATGTATAAAATAATTACTGTTTGTGTTTTGTTTTGTTTTTCAATTTTCTTTTTATTTCAAAGAAATGAAAAAAATTTTATCAATAAATTTATCATAAATCGTTTGTTAATATTTCATTTTCTGAGTTTCATATGTATTTTTAAATTCTTATATTTCCACTACCTATCACCCGCGACCCTGATCGCTTGGAAATTTGCATGTATATGTACGAAAAACTGTCAAATAATGACAAATAATAAAATAATAAGCCTAACCTAAAAACGATACATTAAAAAGTATAAGCATATACGAAAAATATATAACATAATATTTTGCATATATAACATAATATATAACATAAATACCATTTGATAACAAAAACGCACAGCTAACTTAAAAACAATTTATTTACACTGCATACTCAAAACAAAACAGCAAATCAAGTCTAGTCAAATTCATTTTATTTATGGATAGAGATGGAGATGGCTGCAACAGTGTTATGCACATCATTCTTAAACTTTTCATTTAAATGAAAACACATTTGTCAGCGATCACGAGCGAACTTTCAACGCCAGTTGGCGTAACGCACAAGTCTGACTTTCCTGCGCCAGTGGGGGTAACGCCATGCAGATTAGAATTTTTTTA
This sequence comes from Argiope trifasciata, assembly GCA_026543055.1. NCBI lineage: Eukaryota > Metazoa > Arthropoda > Arachnida > Araneae > Araneidae > Argiope > Argiope trifasciata. Next base: position 391,379 of record JAPMOQ010015367.1, on the reverse strand, counting down.
TTTCCTTTATTCGGTTTTCTTTTCATTTAAAAGTACTTCAGAATGAATCCGAAAGATCGAATTCATTAACAAGATTTGATTTTAAATGCATCAAACACAAAGAAAATAAACAGAATCGTTTGAAATAATCGGTCGAAATTCTCCTAAGCCTAACCTCAACTCTTTTGGGAAAAAATACCCTCAGCCTTACTCATCTCTGGCCAGATTTGGCCACAGCTTTTGGGCGGGAAAAAAAATGGACCCCTCCATGAACCGGAATACAAAGCAGCCTGTGTCCTATTCCTGACTCTAATCTCATTCCGTTCTTGCGTGATGGAGTCACAAACATCCATCCATACAAACTGTCACATTTCCAATATTAGTAGAGATTAACCAAGCTTTCTAACTTCATTAAACTAGATTTTGCCATATCTTTTATGCGATGTGGACATAATCACCGGGAGTAGGATGTAAAACAATAATTCAGTCATGCCTTTTTATTGGTTACCTTCGCTTCTGTAGCACATGTACAATTTATTTTATAATGCCATTTTCAGAAAGTATGTAAAGGATACAGTTCCATCGATCGTTATTTTTTGCAAAAAGGTCCGCATACAATTCCCCATGTAAACATGCACTGTGTGTTATTTGTATGGAAAAGATAAATATATAAGCACATAATTTTAATAAAAATAAATCAAAATTTTTATATCTGAAAAAGAGAAAACATTATCTAAACTGGAAAATACCTTATTTCCAAGACAAAGGTATTCAACCAAATTTCTTTCAATCTGTCTATCAACCAAATACTGGTGAAGAAATAAATGTTGAAGACAAAAAGAGTGCTTAAAAAAAATCTCGAACTAGTTAAAAACAGTATACACAATCTACTTTTTGAAATCAAATCACGAAGAGATTTCCAAGATGTGGCAAGCCAGCAGAGAGCACAGAAATAATTTTTTTTAAATGTATTTCTACCAAACGTATTCATTCAAGTAAGTTATCCAAAAACTTTTTCTTACATGAAGAATTGAACTGTAGGTACCTCTTATAAGCGAACTTACACCTAATTAGGGTTGGGTAGTGCAGTATTAGCTCGTTGAATGCAAACTACGAGGCGGCTTCCGGGAAAAGAACAAAAAAATCAATGCTGGCTTGAATAAACAGAAAATTTACTAAAAAACGAAAAAATATTATAAAAATAAGTCAGTGCCATTTTAGGCCAGGTTTCTGAAAAATTTCGAGGCATTCAATGTGTTAATCTGATATTTTGTATCGGGCTTTTGAAAGTATCAGGTACACAAAACTGATGGGCTAAATGCATAAGGTAATTGGAATTAGTTTTTTAATGCATTTGATACCGATTAGTAAGCTCCTCGATATTTGTTATTTTCAGTCGAGTAATGCCAAGCTGATTTAAATTATAAGGTTGATATAGTTTATGTTTGCCCGAGAAACATTATACATATAAAATATAAACATTCCTAGCCATAACTGTTCTTTACCCCAAAATAACTGTTACTTTACTTACTGACTGTTACCTGTGCTTGGGGCTGCGGTGGCAAGGTCTCGGAACCGGAAGGTTTCAGGTTCGAGACTCGATTCCACTACAGTACCGTCGTGTAAAGGGTTCTCGTGCGCGTTCAATCTGCCAGGGCAAACGTCCTCTCACTGCTGTGGAGAGGGGGCGGGCAGTTCAGGTGTCTTCCTCGTCATCTGACCTTGGTTCAAAATGACGAGGTCCGTCCCAAAATAGCCCGAGTGTTGTTGCTTTCAAACGGGACGCTAATACAAACAAACAAGTTACCTGCACTTACAATATCAACAAAACATTTCCTTTCGTCATCTCGCCTTCCATCAATCTCTGCCGAATCCAAGGCCAATCTCCTTTCTGAAAAAGATAAAGCTTAATTTGGGAATCATATCCTCTTTCTGTATCAACCATTTGTCTTGGGTTAGGGTACATCCATTGGATGGAAAGTATCAGCATGAAACAAAGTATCGCGTTGTTACAATAGCTCCCAATTCTCATAGCTAGCATAAATCTGCAACATTTATTCCCATTACTTCAAAAAAAAATATCTTTAAGGCATTTTATTTTTCAGTGTTTATCAAATATACAAGATGGATGAGATTTTCGATGCATAAATAAATATATCTTGCTTAATATTTTTGATTATTCTAACAAATAAATTCTGCTAAAAAAATTTACCTATTGGTGGCAGAAAGATCTTCCCAACCGAATTCTCGCAGTATTCCATGAATGGGATGATGAATGAGTTTAATTACTTATCCTTTTTATATATTTACTATCCGCCTTTGGCTACCAGCTGGTTCGCCAATCTTACTGTGTTTAAAATTATCAGTTAAATACTTTATGTAACGTTATTGTCAATTAAATACTTTGTGTGACTTGTCTTTTAATAGCTACTTCATCAAAATATATTTTAGGTTCAATTTCGATGGGCATGTTATTCACACAAATCGTTTTTGAAGGTCTTAAGCCCGTAATGCATTATATTCCTCTCTAATTATCTGACCAGCTCTCGCAAAATTTCAACTTCAAATTTAAGTGGAAATTATTAAACTGCAAATTGATATAAAAACTTTTTTTTACCGAAACCAAGCATTTTTTATATATAAGTAAAAAAAAATCATAATGTGTACTACTGAATAATTACAATAATTTATGTAATATATTAAGAATGTTCTAAAAACATTTTTAAATTCATCATAAAATTCATGTTTTGGTTTAATTTTAAAAAGATTTAAATGTCTCTTAATATAATATTTTGTTTTGGTCTATAAACATAATTAAAAAAAATATTAAGTCTAAATTTTATACATCTTTTAGTTATAAAGAATCATATTCTACGAAATATTCCTGACACTTCAGCTTTCAAATAATTGAATGAAGGTTTCTATCTTCTGCTATCAAATTGGATCGCCTCATGAAGTTTTGAATAGAAATGTTTGGAACATTCAACATTTTCATTCTCAGGCCAGTCAATCTTGAGAAATCCTGGACGTTGATTGGGGTATCGTCTTTGGAATGGTCGATGAAGGGGTTTAAAAGTACCCGTTTATATTGGATAGTGATCTTCAAATATATTAGAGACTGAGTTGATTGAAGTTTGTCTCTTTTTATTTAAAAGCTGAACATTCTTCATTTTTAAAAGCATTTATAGACTCGTGTTGCATACTGTGTAGTTGTTTACTTCATTTAGACCATTATTATAGACGCATTTCTATTATTAAAGTTTTACAAATTAACCGTTGAACCTTGAATTGAAGTGCCTCAAATAAAGTTGTTTTATTTAATTAATAATGTAGTAAAAGTAAAAAAAAAAAATCTAGATTTTCTTTTTAGAAAAAACATATTTCATATTGATTTCATTTCATGCAAACACGTGCTGAGAATTACATTTTTATATGTTCAGTTTGCAATCATTATTTATTTTTTAATTTATGTTTTTTTTCAATCTGTTGGCAACATATTGATTAAAGGTAATTTTTTCTCTTTCACTCGTCACGTGCTCATACAGCTTAAATTTTATAGTTTTGTCCGAAATATATTGTTGAAAAATATAGTTAAAATATTTCTTCAAAAATTCGTTAAAAATTGAAGCTTAAGCTATATTTTAAAACTCTGATACCATTAGAAAGCTAATTTTTCTTATTTTTAACTTGATTTAAAAATCATGTTTGTGCGATAATGGTTCCGGAAGTTATAGCGGAAAAACTAAATTTCGCTTAATTTTTAATTCAAATTCTAATTAAAAATTCAAAAAAAGGGCTCCGAGGTGCACATTCCCAACCTCCAGGGTATACATGTACGAGGTGCACCTTTCCGACCTCCAAGGTATGCATGTACCAAATTTGGTAGCTGTAGGTCCAACGGTCTGGCCTGTAGAGCGCCAACACACACACATGCATTGAGCTTTATTATAAGTATTGATATACAAAATGGTTGTTAGTTGTTGAACATACAAATTTAGATATTCCTATCCAACTACGTTAACGATTTTGTTTTTCGCTTGAATAATAACTTTAAAAAATACAAATTTGATAAAATCCTCGTATCCGGGTAAATGTCACTCTCTGAATCTATGTAATCATATGGAAAAAAAATTGATCAAATTCGAATTAAGAGATACAGTTTTGTTCTCTGCTTCTTCATTGAAATAATTTGCAAACATATTAATCAATTTGACAATTAGCAAGTATTTCGTTAAAAAGTGCAATTTCAGTTATATGAGGGCCAGAAGCATTGGAAATGCGCGTTTTCGTTTCATTCGTTCGTATTTAACTTTTTCCTTCTTTCCTTTGTTCAAACATTGGAAAATTCTTGTGGTAGAATGACTGGGCATTTAAAATATAACAAAAATAAAAGAATAAATAATAATAATAATTAATTAAATAAATTAAAAGGAAAAATTAAAATAAAATAACTAAAAATAAATCAATTAATTAGTTAAAACAAAATAGATAAAAATAAAAACAGAAATAAAATGAATAAATAAAATATAATTAATTAATTAAAATAAAATAAAGGATTAAATAAAAACTGTTGTTGTGACTTATGGCACTTTACAAGCCCGCTGACAGATATTGTCGGCGATTTAAGCCGAAATGAGACGTCCCTTGTTTTTTCAGTAGCGCCAACTAGGGCGAAGAGTCTGACTTATCTACTTCATGCACCACATTCGCTTGAGCAACTTTTTTACAGGGGGGCACATTCACACCACTCACAGATGGAACACAAAATAACAACCATTTCCGAACCGGGACTCGAACGCGGAACCACCAGATGACGGGGAAGAAACTCTACCCCTAAGCCAGGTCGCCGGCAGCAATCTTGTTTACTTTTTTTAAAATAGTACACTATTCCAGGAAGCCACCATAAATAAAAATAATATAAATAAACGTAAGCAAAATGAATAAAAATAAAATAAATAAACATAAATAATGTGAATAAATAAACATAAATAATGTGAATAAATAAACATAAATAATGTGAATAAATAAAAATAAAAATAATAAATGATAAATCCAAAATGTTAAAAATAAGTAATGTAGTAATAATAAATAGAATTAATTGGAAAATTAAATAAGAAATTATCGGATTTATTTTTTATGCAAAATTTCCAATATCACAGGCTTTCGGAAGTTTGTTTTTAAAAATTGATTAATAATAAAACACAATATGAAAGTCATCTATAAAGGAAAAAGTTCCGCTTTCAACTTACATTAATTTTTTTTTAGTTCGGAGTCAAATCTTCTTCCCCATTTTTCCTGGAAGAGGGGGAAGAGTGCCTTTTTTAACTCCTTATTAGAGAACAGTTCATAGGTTCCCATCGACGAGAGCAGGTTTCAACCCTGAAGGCTGAATGGGCGTCCAGCAGCTCAATAATACCGGGGAAAATTCAGAATTTCCCCTTTTCAAATCCAGAGGTCAGCACTCAACTAGCTACCTCAGTGATGTTTACAAACAAAAGGATTTTAGCAGTACAAAAATATTAAGAAAAAGTATTCATTTTTTTTTTTTTTTTTTTTTTTTTTTTTTTTTTTTTTAAAGAATGGGAGTGTAAAAGAAAACAATTCACATACCCCAGAAATTGTTGGGAAACATTGTTTCGATTAGTAATGTCGTTTATTTAACTGTAAGTATTGTCAGGGCCGGCCGTTTAGGGGGGGCGAGTGTGATTAAGAATTAAAACAGTGTTCTGAACAATAATAATGTTGCCCTTACTAGAAGTCTGCAAGCTTGTTTCCATGTGGTTGGCTGAGCATCGATTGTCGCTTTTGTGAGGCAAAGATCGCAGTGATATCTCTAAAAAGGCGAGCAAAGTTCGTTCATGTATAAGGAAATCCCCGTCAGACATGTTAAGATAGAGCAGCGTGCCTGGCCCCTAGAAGTCGAGGCTGAGGCTGGGTTGAAAAGGGCTTGGAAATCATTATCTATCTACTTTCGTCTATATGTAAGGTAATATTTTTTTCAGTCCTTTACTCATTGCCAGTGACTAAATATAATAAATTCTGAACCCTCTTTCAGAAAATTAAAACGAAATAAGGGATTCTCTTCGGTCAAGCATATGGGTGTAATGCTAAAAAACTCTTGCTATACTAAGTGACGGAAAAGAAATCAGAAAAACTGTAGCTTTCCTGGAGTAATTAAAAGCAAAAACAAAATCATTTATCATTAAACACATATGCAATTGTTCGTTTGTTTGTTTTTTAATTTGCTAAAAATTCAGGTCTCTAAATGGTTTCTTGCACCCTTTTATAGAGAAAGTCCGGCTTTGAGTATTGTTAGTCTCAGATGATACAAAATTCCTTTCTGGTGGAACGAGATATCGTTTGCCTTTTTCCACCCCGGTGATTTTAAAGCACACTAACAAAGTGCGCGTGAGGGTGCATGTGCCCCACCCCCTTATATTCTTATGAATTGCCCAAACCAGCACTTCCCTTATCTCCCTCCCCCCTCCCATCCTGAAAAAAAAATATTTAGAGGTTAAGCGCGCACGCTTTCAGTCATGGCGAGGAATCTAAAAGTCTTCAACCATTGGCGGAGAGTTGGCGGTTGAGACGCTGCTACCACTTGATTGGCATTATCGCCTTTTTGGCGAATACTGAAGTAAATTCGAGGGGGAATTTAATTGCAATGTGCACCCAGTTCCTAATTTATGGAGTCAGTGCAAAACTAACCAGTCATATTTTTATTATTATCACCAATCACATTTTATTTTGCTGTTTAATTTTAATTTAGTTTTTGCATTTTGAGAGAGTTTATTTTAATTTAATTTTTACTTACAGAAAAGAAATAGAAAAGATGTTTCTTCTAAGATACATGTTAGAAAAATCTAATCAAATCAATCAATAAACATAATCACATACAGATCTTCCATTATGTTTAAAACTGTTGCTGGTGTATGGTAATTTTAAGATGGTCCCTTTCTTAAGAAAAATTTCCCCCAACAGAATTTTTACACAGAATGTGACACTTAAAAAAAATTTTTTTAACAGACTTTTCCAAACTTTTTTTAATAAAAAAAAAACTATAGGCAAATGTTTATTGAATAAAAGGCACGTCCCAAAACTTATCCTCAAAATTAGATTATGGTATCCGAACTACGTTAAAAACACGGCTTATCGACACCATTGGTGAATTTCTGTTGTTATTTCTTGTAGTTCCGATTTTAGTCTTTCCAAAACAGTTTATTTTTTCTAGGAAAAGGAAGACCCCACCTATCATGCAGGCTCACAGATTTTTCAGCTGAAATTTATTTTTCACTTCAGTTTTTCACAAAACTTTAATTTTCATGAAAATTCTTCACCGTTCACATGATACATCAAAAACTTACAGAGGTATTTACGTAAAAACTTCAGCGTGTGTTTTAAACAACATGGGTGATGAAATGAACCAAAGGTTTGATTGCTGATGAAATACTTTTTCACTTAGAGGGTTTTTTAGAAAAATTATGTTATGAATTTATGGAAAAAAAAATGCATCTATACGAATATTTTCCTCCACAACTTCTTTACATCTCAAAACCTTTCTCAGATTTTGGTTCATTTTATTCATTCTATTCTATAATTTGTGTACAAGGAAAAACAGCGCTGCTACATTACAATCTTGTGTAGAGTGTGAACCATTTTGGTTCCATTTCATTCAAATTTACTACACATTTTCCTACATCCCAAAATATATTATACTTTCAAATACGTTTTTTGTTTTTATAGTATTTTGTACTGTAATTGACAACGCGTCTAAAAACCATAGTTTTAAATGGTGTTTTTTTAAAATCCAATTCAAAAAAACAACCTTAAAGATTGTCTTTCTCGTGCTATTTTTTAAAAAATTACCTGTAAATTGGACATACATTGTAATACTATCATCATGTTGAGCAAAAATTGTAAATTAAATAGCTCTGAAGCATGAGTAACATAGAATATTGATTTAATATTTGCAGTCTGTTATTTGGGAAATTTAAGTATATTTAATCAATCTTTTAATGCATTTGGACACAATTCAAAAGGCCAAATATCTCTACTTTATTCCCCTCCAAATTTTCCATTTGATTTATAAGAATACGGTATTCATACTTATTCAAATTAAAACGATGTATTGTTTAAATTTCAGAATATTTTCATGAGTTTAAAGTGAAATATTGGTTTGGATTGTCACTAAGCCTTTTTATATTTTTTAAATTTAATTTTATTCATTTATTTATTTTCCATTTCTATCATAGATTAGAGAAGCTCATAACTGGGTTAGTTTAGTTCAGTTATTTTAACGTTGTAAAGCAACACTAGGTCCATTTTTGGACGGACCTCGTCCTTTTGAACCACGGTCTGATGATGAGGAAGACACCTGAGGGGGTACCCCCTCTCCATCCATAGTTGGGAATTCATAAATGGGAAATTAATTTATTTTGTTGCTGTTTTCCACTTGTCATTGAGAACAAGTATTTGAAAATCTACTCCTGTTATTTGTATTTTTCACAAAGAACTAGACAAGAGATGCAAAATTATTACAGTGGACGAATGCTTTAATAATTCCTATTTTATATGTGTACCCAGTCCCTAATTCACGGATTCCGTGCAAAACTCACCTGTCATATTTTATTATTATTACTACCCATCACATTTTATTATTCTGTTCCATTTTAATTTAATTTTTACATTTTGTTTGGTCGGAAAGCCAGAGAAGAATGGGCTCAGATGCTTCTTCTCGCATTCATTGAAGTCCAAAATTAGAATATTTGGGTTTGTATTAAAAAATGTCTACAATATGAATCATTTTTTTTTTTTACTCGTTCTAAAGATACTAGAAGCGACTAAACTTAAAAAAAAATGACTGCCAGTCAATGCTTTGTTCCTCCAATGGGTTATCATATTTGTTATATATAAACAAATATAATTAGAAATCAACTTAAAAATGATCTCGTTTTGGAAGTTAGAGAAAACAGAATTGGCAGGGGTGGTTCCTAACAAGGCCTAAAAAAGCTAGGCTGAGAAGGATCGCAATCGAATTCTATATAAAAAAACGGTAGCAGTTACGTAACTCTTATCTCTTTTGGATAATAGGTGGCGATATCTCATAATGCATGGCAATCAGAATGAGATGTGATGTGGTACAGTTAAGCGTGAATGTCTTTGTGTTAGTTCCGTGTGTGAGTGTCATGATTTATTAAAGAAACGCTCCTGAAGACACGTTGCTTCCTGCACAGATCTTCATTACACCACAAAACTTTTTTTTCTAGTTGCCATGTAAATAATCTTATAAAAAATTCAATTTATTATAAAATATAGGATAACACTTTATAAAGTACTCGCCTCTTTGGTGACCGGTTTGTTAGCCCACATTATTAACTTTATGGATTGCTGTATATTAGCGTGTAATATTTTAAACTTTGCCTTGCTATTAAATAAGACTGAAACACGTGAATTCAGATGAATAAGTCAAAACAAAGTATAATACGTGCATTTGAAAACATGTATGCGTGCTGTATATAAACTATGAAAGGAAAGCAAAATTGACATCGAAATGAATGTTGAAAGATGATTTTCTGTCTTAATTTTAACATTGGCAAAAAAGCATACGATGGAATGTTTTGATGAGTGAGTTTGATTTTCATTAAAATTAAGTAAATAAATTCGTTTTCTAAATAAATAAATTTTACTTATTTACTTAATAAAGTGTTTCATAACAATAAAAGGCAAATTATGTCTTACAACTAAACAATTTATTCAAAATAAAGAAAACATAGTACAGAAGCGGAATGGATATCACTAAAATAAGTAATTTTTTAAGTTTTAAGGCGGCGCAAAAACCATTTTTTTTAGGTAATGTTTTTTGGAAACATGAATATCCATTTCCATAAATAAATGGAGTTTCCATTTCAGTTAAAACTCGTGTGAAAATGGTTAAGAATATTTCCAAGTCTAATTAAACTTTGACGCCTATTCCTTGATTTCTAGTACATCTTCTTCCCTCTAAATGAATAGAAATTTTGGGGAATCCTGTCCAGAACATTTCTAATAAATTTTTTCAGCTTCATTGAATAGCGAAGTTGTAACAACGTCTGTAAAGCAGTCTGTGGTATTCATTATGATTTATTCATATTAACTGATGCCATTCGACAATATGTAATAAGAGCAATTTCTGAGCCGATTACATTCCGCCGTATATGTATAGATAATCGGTCAGTCTGTTTTAAACGTCAAGACATTCCCTTAATTATTAGAATATTTATAAACACCGAATTTCTACTTCAAAAATACTGCCGCATTGAAACGAAGCGTTGCCAAGTCTGCATAGCTGAATGGTTATGAACTCATTTGATATATCTGGACTCATAGTCAGGAGATCATGTGTACGAATCCCAATAGACTTAAAATTTGTTAATTATTTTTTCTTTATTTCGCACTCTATAAGATTCTGGACCTTTCTTTCATTTACCAGATAAGTGCTCTGGAACTTACCCTCCTTGCATAAAAGCTGAAGATCTCTCAGTCACAGAGTTCAGAATTGAGTTAATAAATTTATTTAACTGTACTTCCTGTGTCTTTGTGAGTTCTATCGACTTGACAATATTGTGTACAAACAAAGCAGTATAACATAGTAATAGACAAAGATAAATTTATTCATTTGCAAACTTAATAAAGTTTTAAAAAATCTGCCTAAATAAATCATTAGCATTTTTAAAAAGTATGAAGATTGGCCATAGCAAAAGAGGAGTCACATTATGTGCATTGTCTAATGTTTCAAAATATTTAAACCCTCTAATGTGTCTAAGAAACTGTTGTCAATGTAGAAATGAGGATGGCTAATCACACGGTGAAATTTCGCCCGCACTTTTCCATTTCTACCCTCAAAAACCGTTCAAGCAAGTTTCATAATCGACAACTTTTTCGAACCAGTTCGAAAATGTCGTCGGAAATATTGTCCGTAAACGAAATTCAACCAATCATATGAAACTTTGAAGTGACGTCACTTTCGCTGTCGTTTGCTGACGGAAAGTGCCGAAGATATTTTGCCGTGTGATAAGGCCTTAACGTCTTCCAAGACTCAAGAAGTTTGAATTAATTGGTGCTCGATAATTTTAAGCAAAGAACATCCTGTTTTTACATGCCATGAAGGCGCACGCAAAAACGTTCCGCCATTTATTATGTGTAGTTGTTACAAGTGCAACTTCCTACGAAACAGTGATACGAATTGAATATTGTGGGATGTTATTTCCAAATGAATCCCTCTGTTGGTCAATTTCTGACATATCGAGAAAAGAACTAGCCCCCTACATCCATAATTCTTCCAAAATTATTTTTAGTTTCTTGAAAAAGTTTGTACACCCTCCCCCAGGGCCAGCCCCACATTGATTAAGAATTAAAATAATGCTCTGAACAATAATAATGCTGCCCATACTAAAAGTCCATGTGGCTGGCTGAGCATGGACTGACGCCTTTATGAGGCAAAGATCGCAGTTATATCTATAAGAAGGCGGGAAAGTTCATTTACGAAGAAGGAAATCCCCGTCAGACATGTTCAGACAGAGCGGCGTGCCCGGCTCCCAGAAGTCGAGGCTGAGGCTGGGTTCGAACGGACTTGCAAATCATCAGATGTCTACTTTAGTCTATATCTAAAGTGATATTTTTCACAATCCTTTACATTGCCAGTGACCCAATGTAATAAGTGCTGAACCCTCTTTCAGCCAATTAAGATCAAATAAAAGATTGTCTTCGGCCAAGCATATGGGCGTAATGCTTAAACGCTTATGCTGTACTAAGTACCGAAAAAGAAATTGGAAACATTGTCATTTTCCTGGTGTAATTCATTGTAAAAACAAAATAATGTATCATTAAATACATATGAAAATGTTCGTTTTTGAAATTTTATTTTACTTTGCTAAAAATTTAGGGCCCCAAATGGTTTCTTTCATCCGGGCTCCTTTATAGAGAAGGCCAACTCTGCCCTGCATTGCATAATTTGGTGTCCTATTAAAACCATAACTCGAAATTTGAGTGTTCACAGTTACTACAGACTTCATTATCCCTAGACTAGCAGCTCTGAACGGTTTTATTTCCGAAAAACGGTAAAACTCAGTAAAATCACTTGTAATAGAGCATTTCGGTGATTCTTTGGAAGACCTTGATTTCCATCCTGTTAACAGCATCTTCTTTCAGCACCCTCCCCATTGGTTGAAAGCACTCGTGATATTTTGATTCGAAAGTTGCGCAAGGATTAAATAACAAGGAAGATTTCAGTACTGGTCCTAAGAATAGTCTATGCAGAGTTGCTAAATAATGGTAAACATTTCAGTAAACAATTAAAAAAGACGCTTTGGGAAAATTACTTTGTTATTTGTAAACTAACAAAACTTTAATACAAAAATTTACTTTAAATCCGGATTTAAGCCAAATGAAAGCAAATAAAATTGTAATATATTGTAAAAAAATTACTTTGATATTGTATTTTCCGTATATTTTAAAATTGTTGATACAAAAAGGTAGAATTGTGTAGTAAGTGAAAGAAATGAAAGTGTGAAAGGTAGCTCTGTGTGTGTGCATTTCTACACTTGTTTGGGACTAATTCTTCCTGCGATAAACATAAACTATGTGGGAAGAGATGACAGAAATCAGCTTGCTATGTCTTATCTATTATGGTGCTTTTCCTGGTAGTTTCATATTATGATGAGGGGCACGGTGGCAAGGTCACGGCTTCGGAACCGGAGGGTTTCAGGTTCAAGGCCAGATTCCACCGAAGAACCATCGTGTGAGAGGATCTGGTGCACGTTAAATTCGTCGGGGCCAAACGCCCTCCCGCCGGTGTGGAAAGAGGGGGGAGGGTGCCAGCTCAGGTTTCGTCCTCGTCATCTGAGCGCGGTTCAAAATGACGGTCCATCTCAAAATAGCCCTAATGTTGCCTTAACAGCGGGACGTTAATATAACTGAAACTAAACTGAGTTTCCCTTGTCTGAATCAGCACGTGTCAAAGAAATCTCTAAAAGAATTTCTTAGTTAAAGTACAACAAAAATAATCAAAAAAGGCATTTTTGTTTCAGAAGTTTTTAAAACCTTTTTTTTTTATCTCATCATTTAATTAATTTAATTACTTTATTTTCTCAATTTATCTGATATCGGTCTATAACATTATTCGAACAAGCGTATCCAACAAAGTATAAGGAGAGATACTCTAAACTTTTGTGCTCTTATGAATGAAAAAATCTTATTCTTGATCGATGAAACTGAGCAATAAACGACAACTGTAACCGAAAGAGTAACTGCCCGTCCTCAGGGACAAACTATTTCAGCAGGGCCCATAAGAAACTTTTTTTTAATTTGTTCTGCGCAGATTTACACTCGTCATGAGCCGAGACGTGTTTTCGTCTCTTCTGACAACAAAAACAGAGAGCACGGCGCATTTTCTGCGCATCGGGAAGCAAACTATTGACAGTCGCATCTGCTTTTTCGGTCGGAAGGACTCAGTACCATTCTTCTGACACACACCAAGTTTAAAAATCATGAATAAACTATCTATTCCCCGCTACTCTGCTCCTGTTGAAATTCTGAAGTAGAAAAACTATCAAATATTGACAAATCAAAAGAGTTAAACCTCTCCTGATACATTTCAAAGTAGAAGCAGGTACGAAAAATTGATAACCTGAATACAATTCAATAACAAAAACACGCAACCAGCGTAAAAACAATGTATTTGCACTGTACACCCGAAACAAAACAGCAAATCGTCAAATCCCTTTTATTGATGGATCGAGATGGAGATAGCTACAGCAGTACTATATGCATCATTTTTAAGCTTTTAATTCAAATGGAAACACAGTAGTCAACAATCTCGCTCGAACTTTCATCACCAGTTGGCGTAACGCGACGCCAGTGGGGGTAACGCAATGCAGATGAGAAATTTATTCTTTCCTTTAATCTGATCTCTTTGCATTACAAAGTACTTCAGAATGAATCCGAAAGATCGATTCATTCACTGCATTTGATTTTAAAAACTGGAGCCTTACTCATCTTTGGCGGAATTTGGCCTTTGTTTTTTGGCGCGAAAGTTAGTTTTTAATTTATAAAAAAATGAACCACTTAATGAATCGGAATAAAAATTAGCCAGTGCTCTATTCCTGGCTATAATCCATATCTGTGCTCAATTTGATCGTATTATGTTCAGCCGCGTGATGGAGTAACGAACATCCATCCATCTAAACTTTCACATTCATATACAAGGTGGCCAGAAATAAAACACCCCTACTCTGACCTCCATGGATATCGAACTACTCAGTGTAAAGGCTCAAAATTTTGTACACATACTATTCAAAATATGGGGAAACGGATTTCACGAAAAAAAAATTAGTTCCTGAAATCACCGATAGGTGGCGCTGCACACCTGAACTATGATCAAAAGACACAAATAATAATAAAAATTAAAATGTTTATGCGGAATGGAATGCTTCCATGCTTCCTTTTTAATTTTTCTGCCCCTTATGGAAAATAAAAATAGTAAAGAAGCTAGAACTCCCGTTGTAACTGCAATTTCATACTGTAACCAGAAAAATTTGCATAAAGCATGGTTAGAAGCCATGTTCTGGGTATAAAAGAAGTTAAAAGGTGGGGAATGTCATTCTTATTAGTGATGGCTGTCACGCTGCCAGAACGCGCTTTGCTTGTGAAGTTGTTTTACGAGAATAAAGGAAATGCTCCAGCAGCACTTCGAGAGTTTCGCCGACTTAAGGATTTGCGTAAGGGACCATTGCTTCCACAAGCTCTCAGGAGAATGATCGCTCGATTCGAGGAAACTGGACATCTTGGAGTTCAGCCTGGTCGAGGACGCAAACCGGTTCGTTCAGATGTCGTTGAAGATGTTGCCACCGGTATTGTTGAACAGTCAATGGATAATGTTTTAGGCTGCAGTAGTGCACGTGCAGTGTCACGACACTTGGGTGTTCCCTATAGCACAGTGTGGAACGTACTCAGAAAAATGGTGCATTGTTTCCCGTACAAAATCCGCCCTAATCAACAATTGCTGGCCACAGACAGGGAGATGCGACTGACCTTTGCATTGACATTTCTTGCTAGAGTTGAAGTGGATGCATCGTGGCCGTGGCAGATTCTGTGGAGCGATGAGGCCCATTTCCACCTCAGTGGAACAGTGAACACCCATAACTGTCGCATATGGGACACGACAAACCCCCGTACCTTCCAAGAGATTCCACTCCACTCACCGAAAGTTACAGTCTGGTGTGGATTCACAGCCACATTCATCCTTGGACCGTTCTTTTTCGAAGAGGTTACTTCCAATGGCCTTGAGACATGTACCGTGACGGCCAACAGGTACAAAAGGATGCTCGAAACATTTGTTGTACCCCATTTGCAGCAGCGCCAATGCCTTGACACCATTACTTTTATGCAAGATGGAGCACCTCCACACATTGGACTCCCTGTGCAACAGTTTCTTCGCCAACATTTCACCACTGACAGAATAATCAGTCGCGCGTTTCCGACAACTTGGCCATCTCGTTCACCGGATCTTAATCCGTGTGATTTTTGGCTTTGGGGACACTTAAAAAACCTTGTTTATGAGAACGTCTGATAACCTTGGCAGATTTGAAAGAGAGTATCAGTCTGCATGTGAGAAGCATCTCAGATGACCAGTTACGATCCGCAGTTGAACAAGCTGTCCACAGACTTCACATTTTACATCTTCAGGAAGGGAACCATATTGAGCAGCATTCCCTGCATCGATAACGTCCTTGTTTCATGTATGCTTGGTACTTTCAAATAAAATGTGTTTAAAACGTGTTTTTGTGTCTTTTCAGCATACGTCCAGTGGTACAGCGCCACCTATCGGTGATTTCTGGAACTAAATTTTTTTTTCGTGAAATCCGTTTCCCCATTTTTTGAATAGTATGTCCACAAATTTTCAAGCCTTTACACTGAGTAGTTCGATATCCAGGGAGGTCAGAGTAGGGGTGTTTTATTTCTGGCCACCCGGTATTAGTATAGATTGAAATCATTCTTTTAACATCAATTCTCATAAGTTTAAAGACCATCAACATTATCCCCTCAACGACCAAATTTTTATTATCAAAACATATTCTAGGCCATATTTCCGTTTACAAAAAAGTACGGTTAAGTATTCTTCACATTATCTATACGTTTGATGTTTAGTTTTGTTTAGTTATATTAACGCCCTGTTGTAAAGGAACACTAGGGCTATTTGAGGACGGACCTCGTCTTTTTCAACCCCGGTCAGATGACGTGGAAGACACCGGAACAGGCACCCCTCCCTCTTCACATCAGCGGGAGGCCGTTTGGCCCCGACAGATTTAAGGTGCAACAGACCCTTTCGGACGAGTCTCGATCTTGCAATCCTCTGGTTCCGAAGCCGAGACCTTACCACTAAGCCACCGCGGCCATACGTTTATTGATATCTATTCATCCAGTTTAAACCTACTTTATTTCCCGTTTTTTTTTTAAAAGTTAGATGTTAATTTATTCCAAAATTTTCTTCAAGTACTCTTATTTTTTGATCCACAATACAATTTTTTTTTTAATTTAATCTAACACATTCTCTAAAAAATTGCCGGGTCTGAATTTCCACGCTCCTAACGAAATGATAAAAATACCTAATACCAACGACATTTTTTTTTTTAAAAGATACCTAAGATTTTCTTAGGGGTGGCAGTACCCTGGTGGTAAGGTCTCGGCTTCGGAACCGGAGGATTGCAGTTTCGAGAACCGTCTTGTGAGGGGGGGGGGGGTCTGGTGCACGTTAAATCTGTCAGGCCAAACGTCCTCCCGCTTGTGTGGTGTGGAGAGAGGGTGTTCCATCTCAGGTGTCGTGCTCGTCATCTGACCGCCTTTCGAAATGATGAGGTCCGTCCCCAAATAGCCCTAGTGTTGTTTCAAAACGGGACGTTTTTAAAGCTAAAACTAAACTAAGATTCCCTTGTCTGAATCAACACGTTTTAAAGAATTTCTTAGTAAAAATACAATAAAAATAATTAGAAAAGGCATTTTTGTTTTAAAATCTTTATTCTTTATCTCATAAGATTTTAATTAATTTTATTATTTTTTTTTATTTCCATAAGTTCTAGTGTAGTTCCTACCGTGGAAAAGTGAATTGAAGTTAATTCCGAATTATCCTTTTTTTTCAGCCATTCTTCTGCAAAATTATGTTATATTTTGAATGTTTGCACTTTATGTGCAATTTTCACAACCTTTTTCAATAAAACTAGTGATGTATCCAACTTCCAGTTATTTTGAAATACGATCTTCAAATTGAAACTGAGTTGTATTATAGGCCTGAACAATAATAATTAAAAAAATCAATTAAAACAATGAATCAGAAAAATTAATGTGGCCTTTTAACTGAAAACTATTTTCCGAACTTATTTTTTCACTGCTTATCAGCGTGAAAGGGGGGGTGGAAACTGAAGAAAAAACAATGACGATAATATTTTTCAGCTCAACACCTTTTTGGGTTGCAACCCGCAGTTCCATAAACTTATCTTCATATTGTCTCGTAGATAGAACTCAAGAAGACGCAGGAAGTAGAATTCAATCCATTTATTAGCTCAACTCTGACTGAGAGATCTCCAGTTTTTATATAAGTAGGGAAAGTTCTAGAATACCTTTCTGGAGACAGTAAGTAAAGTCCAGAGCACTCATCTGGCAAATAAAAGAAAGGTACAAAATCTTCTGGACCTCGAAATAAAGGAAAAACACTTTTAAGTCAGAGAAAAGAAATCAAGAAACATTCTTCAAATGGAAAGCTAAAACAAGCGCAAAAATTGGCTTTACCGTCAGGCCACATGGGAAATCGTTACAACAATACTTTGGAAAAAAATGTTCATATCTTCCAAAATAATCATCTTATAAAAATTGTCTTTGAATTACTTTAAAACTCAAAAGGTTAATTTTTTCATTATGGGGAAAATGGGATTTTCTATAGGGAAAAAAAAAGTATTACGAATTTGTGTATCTAAGCACTTGTTACGAATTCATCACAATGACGTTGATTATTCGTAATAAACAGCTGAAATTGTTCCTGTTGTATCTATTTTTATGTTGCCAATTTTTGAATGAAAATGTTATATTATCTCTTTATCTAAAATTTATTATTTTTATGTATTTTAACTAAGATGAGATTAATTTCAATAGAAATTGATAAAATTTTCATAATTTTTTTTCTCTTTAATTGTAATAATTTTTTTATTTCAGTTTCATATAATGTTTTTATATTTTACGATGGAATTCAAGGTCGTCCACCAAAACACTCAGTTGCTCCAATTATTAATTCAGAGGTATTCATTTCTATTTCGTAATTTATACACTTTACAGTCGCCTCATTCGATTGAATTCAAGTTTTTCAGCACAAACAAATAAAAAGATTAATTTTAATATATGAATAAATATATAACGAAAGATAACCAAAAGTGAAATTCATACTACGAAGTTAACAATTGACGAAAACAAGTAAATGAGCATTTTGATGGACGAGTTTTACTTCCATAATAAAATAAATAAAAAATAAAACATTGTTTGAAAGTGAAATAAAAATTTATTAAAAGTAAAGGGGAAATGTCTATGGAAATTAAATTGATATTATTAAAAAGATAATTTTTTGAGGTATTAAAAATAATTAAATAATTTTTTTGTTGTAAGATAATTGTTTTGTAAGATATGAACATCATTTTCCTTAGTTAAGTCATAATCTACAGATGGTTAAGCCTATTTTTGCTTTTCGATTAATTTTCTATTTGAAGCCTATTTCTTGATTTATTTTATATCCTCTTTCCTCTATTTGAATAGAGTTTTTGGTGACACAACGGACACTCCCCAGAATATTTCTAATTATATTCTGGAGCTCTATTCATTAAGCGAAGTTCTAATTTCAATGCAGCTGTAAAAATATTTATTGAAGCAGTTTGAGATTCGCACGATGATTTGTTTACATTAGTCCGTTGCTATTCAACAATAGATAATAAGAGCTATTTCTGTGCCATTTACTTTAGAGTTTGATATAGATATTAAACTTGTATTGAATTTTATTTATTGACATAAAATAACGTGTGTACTATTTTTATTATAATTTATTTAATCCATTATTCATTCAATGAAATTTCAAAGATTAGAGATCGATTGGAGAAAATAAAACAATCAAAATGTGAAAAAAAGTATTACGAATTTGTGTATCGATGTATTTGTTACGAATTCATCACAATGACTGTTATGACTGAAGACTTTGTTTCTTATAAAAATAATTTTTATTAACATCAGAAAAATAGAATTATCAGCTACATAAACATGAATGGGATTCTAATTCACAATCTTTCTTCGTTGCCAGTTCCTTTAAATCAATTACAAGTTACTTCATTAGAAAGGGCAACAGGAAGTGGGAAATACAAGATGTGTGGCAGCAATGACGTTGATTATGTAACAAACAGCTGAAATTGTTTATGTTGTATTTATTCTTATCTTGTATTGTTGTATTTATTCTTATTTATTCAATTTTTTTTCAATTGAGAATGTTTTATTATCTATTAATCTAAAGTGTATTATTTTTAAATATTTTAACAAAGATTTTTTTTCCGTCTTCTTATAATCTAGATAATAATGAAAAAGATAGTTGATTTGATGAAACGGAAACGAATTGTTTGTTGTAAGAATACAATTATTTTTTTAAAAAGTGAATTTTTTATTTGTTTTCAAGGATACATTTACAATTATATTGCTATTATTTTATTTTGTGAAAAAAAAAACCCAACTTACTTTCGCTTAAGTTAAATTCTAAAATGCTTGGTATATTTTTGAAATTAAGATGTCAATCATCGAAATATTTTTATGATTTTGTAAAAATTTTACGATCTTTTGTCATTTCAATATAAGAATGATAGTGTTGTCTTAAAAAAAAATATTTCCATAAAATATAAAATATACAATGAAGGTTTAAAAACAATACATGACAATCATTTTCTAGATAATCAATCGAAAAATTGAACAAATTGTGTTCGAGATCATGTCATTCATAACAATTAATAAACGGTTATGGAATAAAATACCCAGGAAATTTTAAATTCTGTCATTAGTTTGAACCAGAGGAATTATAATAATATAAATCTAATAAAGTCAATAATATTTATTTAAAAACGATTCAAAAATGTATTAATAATTGTTTTCTAAATAAATTTTTCGAATCAAAGTTGAAGGTGAAATCGAAATATTTGTGGTGAATCTTTTCAAAAAATTG
>JAPMOQ010015367.1:339254-369374 GCA_026543055.1 Argiope trifasciata | reverse complement strand
CTTAAGTTAGAAACGGTTGTTGTTTCGTTTCTGAAGTATGAGTCAAAATCAAGAATTCGGTGTGCATCTGTGTCTGTGTTTGCATTTATTACAAACCCCTTGACGAATTTTGCTTCAAATCTGATAAATGTACACTCTTTAGATTTCACATCTGTGTACCAAATTTTATTCATATTGCTCACTTCGTTTTGTAAACATCGTTTAATATAAATTCAAACAACCGGACAGCCATATTTTTTTACAATTGATTCGTTCAAACTTTACGAAAATCATGCACCAAATTTTAATTTAGTTCAAACCGGCTTTGTGTTTAGCAACAAAGCAACAGATATAATATATATATATATATATATATATATATATACATAAATGTATGCATGTATGTATGTATATATAGATATATGTCAATACTTTTGACCATTGTCCACCGATGCCTCACAGAAAAAATCCCTTAATTTGAATCCTTGAATGAGGGTGACCCTTGAGAAAGTCTTCAGGCCTGATTCTTTTTCTATTTGTTGTAATTTTCATTTCATTGTATTACTTTTTACTTTGCATATTTCTGTAATTTACTTAGACTCATCTGTATTTTGGTAGTAGCAGCATTAGTGCTCTCTAAATACAATGATAATTTTTTAATAATTTTAATAGTTTTTTAAATTTTAATTTTTTAATAATTTTAATAGTTTTTTAAGTTTTTACCTTGTACGAATGTGAAATAATCTTTAGTTTCGATTCCTATTTTTAGTTCCGTTTCCATACTTAGTTTTGTATTCAAGTACGAATGAAAAAAAGTTTGGTCTCATATTTTACAAATAAAGATTTTTTTTTTTTTGCTTCTTTATTCATTATATTTATTTACGGAAATTATAAAAAAAATTGACGTTTGACGCTAGAGAATGTTCGGCACTTCATGTTGGATTTTGCATTTTAGGTCGATTGCATCAATCATACACCTCTGCACCTTTTCGCCGTCCACTCCCCATGAATCTTTTAGAAGGGTCGGGAAAGAAAGGGGAGGGGTTGAGATGCGGGGCCCGATAAGATTTGAATTAAGTCCGTAGAACTGCTTATTTGCTGGTCCATTCATTTTTGTCTCAGGTGAGTCGACGCCTTAGTCTTAAGGACAAAAGAGGAGTCTAGCCGTCCGCTCCAGAAAAATTTCTCACATACCAAAATCTTGCACATTTTTCTCTAATCGTACGGATTCTGTGAATAAACAGGGAGAGTTATTTCCCCAAAATCTTGCATACTCTTTCCAAAGCTGACCTTTTCAAGGAAGGGGCCCGGGTGCAAAGTGCCATTTGGGGCCCTAAATTTTAGCAAATAAATAAATAAAATAAAAACTCGAGCATTTGCATATTTATTTTATGAGGCTGGATTTTATTTTTGCTATTCATTACACCAGGAAAATGACCATTTTTCCAATTTCTTTTTCGATACTTAGTACAGCAAGAGCGTTTAAGCATGATGCCTGACCGATTACAATCCTTTGTTTGATTTCAATTTGCTGAAAGATGGCTCAGCGTTTATTATATTTAGTAAAAGGCAATGTAAAGGATCGTAAAAAAGATTACATCAGATACAAACAAAAGAAGATAGCTGAGGATTTACAAGTCCATTCGAACCCAGCCTTAGCCTCGACTTCTGGGTGCCGGGTACGACGCTCTGTCTCAACAGGTTCCTTATTCATAAATGAACTTTTCCCGCCTTTTTATAGATACTACGATCTTTGCCTCATAAAGGCGTCCGTCGATATGCTCAACCAGCCACATGGAAACAAGCTTGCAGAGTTTTAGTAAGTATAACATTATTTTTGTTCTGAACGCGGTTTTAATTCTTAATTACCATGGTGCCTCCCCCCCGCCTTCAGTCGTGGGCCCCGGGTGCACAGCACCCATCGCACCCCTTAGATGATCACCCATGACTCTCATTAATGTGCTATCCGTTAGAACACTTTGTATGACACTGGAGACAATATTTATGATCTACTAGCTATTACCCACGACTCTCTTCGCGTGGAAATTGTGATGTATATGTACGAAAAACTAGCAAGTCATGACAAATAAAAAAAATGAAACCTAACCTGAAAACGATACATTTAAAAATATGAGCATGTACGAAAATTATAAAAATTTTCAAAAAGGTCCCTGTGTTTCCCTTATCATGTGATCGACGTGTGTCAGAAATCCCTATGAGAATCTTAATATTATATTGGCATCAATCAGTTATAAAAAAATGGACAAAAACGTTTGACGTCAGAATTTTTGGCACTTCATGTTAGACTTTTCTTATATATATATATATATATATATATGTATATATATTTCTTCAATTGTAAAAAGACACTCGCTCTGTCTTTTTTAAAATAAAGTGATAATTTTCATCTCTGTTATTTATATTAGTAAAGCATTAACAATAGCAAAAAGAACAGCCGAAGGCAAGATGATATGCTCTTTCTTTTAGAGATGAGACGAATAAATTAGATTTCTATTTTTTTACATCTTCCTTCTTTTATCTTCTCCAGTATTTTTCCTTTTTCTTCAATTGTCATTAATATTCAGTAGATATTTGAGGAAAAAATAGAATTATTCCAAACGCCACATAAAAATTTTCAAATGATTCTTCGATGGAAACATTATTAACATTGGCCATCATTGCAAGGTGTGTTTAGTAAATCCTCTGATAACTACATCGATTTCTTTCAAACATGTGTAAACATTTTTGCTTTTAATCTGTAGATATTAATTTTAATTCGAAAAATATCAAAAACTTACAAATCAATTTTTATTAAAAATAAAAATAAAAAGTGTTTTAAATTCTTTCATTTAGCTTTAAAATTACTATGCACCATGGACATTCATTTTCAATTCATTCATTTCATTTCATTTCCATCTCTACCAAATGATTGTTCAGTTCACTCCTCATTCACTTTTAATTACATTCCAAAAATAATCCTTTAAAATGTCTAGGATATTCCTGTAAGCAGTTTAGCTAGTTTTGCTCATGTTCTCATGACATACGTCACATGTGATGCGTTTATTTAATTTCGGAATAAGTTCATTATACAATTTTAAAAAGAAAAAAATGAAAGTAATATCACAATACAATGAGTAGCAAATGAGCGAATAGATATTAGAAGACATTTTTTACGTGTTCATTTTTTAATGTACCACAAGCAACTATTTATTTTCCTTTGTCCCGAACATGATTCGATTTAAACTTCTCAACTCAACAATTCCTTGTTAAAAAAATCACGCAAACGATAGTTTAAACAAATTCTTTCTTAACTCATTCTTTGTAAATATTATTTTTGATTAAAATTCGTTTCTTACAACTGTGAGCGTTATTCTGTCACACAAGCTTCTAGTTTCATATCAATGTTACGAATGAAAAAAATCTGATGTTCCAGTGTTTTGATAATTAGAAAATTTTAGTAAGTTTGAGATTTTTATTTCTAATATTTTGTTGATACTAAATGTTTATGCGACACTTTTTTATAACTAAATGTTTATCCACACAAATTGTGGATCGATCATCTGTAAGGCAATAAACTAGTGTCATTTAAATTTCTACAGGAATTTCCTTTCCTTTTTTTTTCTTTTCAGATTTTCTCCTTATTTGCATAAATAATTGAAAAAATAATTCCTTGTAAAAAAAAATTAAAAAAAAAAATGATTTTAAAGAGATTTGTTCGTTTTTTTAAAAATATTCTTTTCCCTTTCAAAATGAAGAAGTTTTGAACTATACTTTTATAGAACATTTATTTTAAACCTAGATAAAAAAAATCATCTAAACAACACAGTTCTAAAATTTCAGGTAATGCTTCTCTCAATTGCAAATTATTCTTTCTACACACACACACACACACAAATATATATATATATATAGGTAAAATAAAATAAAAAAATATTTAAGAATTTAAAAGAGTTTAAGAATATATCTGCATTCTTCGAACAATTTTTTGTGCAATATTATAAAGATGCGAATCATTAAAATGCTAAAGAGAGTTTGATCGACTTCAAGAAAGAATGCGGAAATGAGACATACAATATGAAAATTCGGTTTCAATTTTTTCTGTCATTTTTCAAACATCCTTTCTGGTCGGATAGATTATATCGCAGGTCTTAACAGATTGGGTAACATTGCAGTTAACAATTAAAAAAAACATACAGATTACAGATTATTGAAAGCATCTGAGATTGTTATCTATATTTAGAATAAATATAAATTTATATTCACACAACACATCATCTACAATTAAATAGCTATTTACTTTTATATGAAAATGCATTTTGTAAAGGATATGAAGTGTATGATTTGATTTTAAAAAAATCATAAGTGGCGTCGAAGTGTCGGAAAAGCATATTATTTCTGTACGACTACACATTTATTATCTTCAACCATAAAAGCATTAAAGTAATTAAAACCCATTTCCAGAGTGAACAAAAATTAAAACGAAACTAATTATGTCGGAATCGAAATTAAAATTTAATTCGGAATTGCACAACAAAAAGTTCACAAAAAGGAAAAGTAAATGAAATAAAACCTATTTATGAAACAAATCTAAATTAATAATTCTGAAAGTATTAAAAAGTAGTTTTCTTGGTGATAAGTAGATTCTAATTACGGAAACGAAACTAAAAATTGGAATCGAAACTAAAAATTATTTCGGATTTCACAAGTTTAAAATTTAAAATTAAGAAGAAAAAACAATCTTTTTCCAGCTTTTCTAATTGTTGTTTATTTTCATTCTATTGTATTCCCTTTTACTTAGCTTATATTGTTGATTAATTTATTATCTTCAATAAATTTTTAATACCAATAATAGTTATTAAACAGTGCTCAATTGAGGAGCACATGCCTAGAAAAAAAAATTGTAAATTATGAAATTTCTAGTAAATTTTATTTTGTAAGATTTTTAAATTCAAAGAATCCGATTTTGGAAAAAGAGTTTAATAATTCAAAAGCGTGTGACAATTAATAAAACTATTTGACAACTTCCTTCACCTCAAAAATGAATGACCAATAGAATTCATTATAAAACGCAATAAGAAAACAAATCGTATTTTAGTAATTTATTCATATTAGTGCAAGAACGAAGCCTTGTTTATGATGCTAATTTTATGAAAAACTGATTTTTTTTTAAAATATTAAATTTGCTGTTGTATATGATTCAAAATAAAGAATCTTTACACCTACACAAAAGTCGTTATTTCAGTAAAGATCTTGAAAAATATTTTGTAAAATGCTTTTATACGATACGTCTGAAGTTAAGAATGAACATTTTTGAGCTAGATTAGTTGATAAACTCTGTTTAAGTTGGTATTTTCAGAGGAAAAGTTAGCAAAATTCTTTTTAATAAATATCTCTACTACTAATCAGGTGCTAGTTTTCGTCACCCGTGTTATCCTCACCAAGAAAACTACTTTTTAATATTTTCAGAATCCTCGCGGACATTAGAATTCCAACTTTAAGGTATCCGATTACGTTAAAAACGCTGGTTATCGACCCCATTGGCGATTTTTTTATTGTTATTTCTTCTAGTTCAGGTTTTTCTCTTTCCAAAATAGTCTATTTTTTCCAAGGAAAGAAGGCCTACCCTCTCATCTAAGGGGATTTTATGCAAAACGTACTTTTCAGCTACATATTACTTCAATTTTCTCAAAACTTTAATTTTTATGAAAATTCTTCACCGTTAACATGATATCTGAAAAACTTATTGAGATATTTACATAAACATTTCAACGAAAATGATACGGCCAATGAAAGGAACCAAAAGTTTTTACTGTTGGTCAAATACTTTTTTCATTTATAGGTGTTTTTAGAAAAATGAAGTTGTGAATTGGTGGAAAAAAGGCATCTATACGTATATTTTTACCAATCACTTCATTGCATCTCAAATTTTTCTTAGATTTTGGTTCATTTTATTCATTATATTCTATAACTTGTGTACAAAGAAAAATAGGATTGTTTCATTACAATTTTGTGTAGAGTGTTCACCGTTTTGATTCAATTTCATTAAAACATACAACACGTTTTCCTATTTCTCAAAATATATAATACTTCCAAATAATTTTGTTGTATTTATAGTATTTTGTTTTATAATTAACATTACATCTAAAAACCACAGTTTTAAATAATATTTTCAAAATTCATTCTTTCAAAAATTTTCCTTCGAACGTAGTCGGATACTTCAAACAATAAACGCAACGCAGTGAGTGCAACAAGGCGTCGTTTTCAGACGAATTCGCCACTCGATTTTTTTCTCTCACCAAAACGAGCGCACGGTGAAAGAGTTGGCGTCCTAAGTGCCGAGTTCCTTGGCGCCTTCTGGTCTGCCGGAGTGCAGCAACCCTTGTGGTGCTCTCTGATTTGCCCGAAAGTTGAAGACATTCCCAGAGTCGAAAGAGCGGCAGTCGCGTTCCACATGTCTGTGTGCGCTTTCATGTGTGTGTGCTCTTCGCGTGTTGGATATCCGTCACTTGACCGCTAAAAACACTCGGACCGAAGGCATGCCCCACGCTTCGGACATCTCCCCGGATGACGAGCTCAAAGTGTATCAGAACGAAGGGGAGGCAGAGGACGAGGAACGATCTTCGGCTGAGAACCTCAAAGAGGTCAAAACAAGCCTTGTTACTGAGGTCGTCGACGAAGAGGTAGGCGGGATGGTCGTTGAATAAAAATAAATAAAAAGAAGCTGCGATCTTGGAAAGAAATTTAAAAAAAAAAACATAAGTTAAAACATGGCTTTATTATTTTTTGATTCGATTTTTCAGGAGCAGCATCGGAAGAATGCTTCGAGCTTCATCCCTTCATCGAAACCTTCCAGATCCCTCGCCGAGCCGATCGGCCCTCATCTCCCTGGTGAGTGTGTGCCGGACTTTTTTTTTGTTTCTATTAGTATGTATGAGTGTTTTGGAACGACCTTGACCGGGATTGTTTCTATTTGGCGTCGTTTACCATGTGTTTACATTTGGTTGCATTGAAGTTACACTTCAAAGTGTGCTGAAAATTAGCAGGGTTTAAATGCCTAAACGGTTTTGAACTGCATACTTGGTGTGATCATATTTTCAAATTACAGCTTTACAAAGGGATATGATTGAGTTTCATTAATTTTCTCATTTTACCTTCATAACTATGTAATTATTCCACCACTCTATCATTTGGAAGACTATATGTTACAAAAAAGAAGAAACATCTATTTCAACTATAAAAAGAGCATTATCTTTTAGATAAAAGAAACTTTTACATCAATTTTAAAGAGTGATTTATTGTCTAATTTTAATCTCCCTCTGCTTTCAGAAAAAGGCAGATGATTTCAATAACTCTTAAATAATATCTAAATATAAAATTAATATAATTTTTTGAAGTAATAGTTATTAAATTTATTCAATCAAATGACTGCATTGTTTGTGCTATCAGTTTATTTTTCACTGACTGTCCTTTGCTGTTTTCAATTTTATTATTATTGTTAATTCATTATGCTTCTTTAAGGCTGTACTTTTCAGTTGCAGCAATCTGAAGTATCAAAAGCATATATGTTAAATTAAGAATGAATGAGCCTGTGTTTGATACTTTTGATCATATTTTTTTGAAAATAATATTAAGATATACACTGTTTAAATTTGTGCACAATCAAAAACCAAAGTTTTAAATTTTAATTATAAAAATTTATGAGACTTATATATTAATATTAATTATTATTGAAACTTTGTATGAAAAAATTGTTCAGGTTTGAAACTCAAGTTTTGAGTATTTTCTTATCTTTGTTTATCTTAAACACATGCATAATTCATTTCGAATGGAAATTTTTTGTAGAAAATTTGTGATATTATTAACTTTTTTTGTAAAAAAAAAAAAAAAAAAAAAAAAAAAAAAAAGGAGCTGTTGAAGTTTAGATTTTAAAAAAGCTGGTCTTAAAATCTTGATATATTGCCGTGCTTTTCTGTATGAAATTTATTATTTTTTTAAATATTATATTTACATTTCGTGTGCTTTTATGGTAATGGATGAGAATGTTTTTGCTTTCATTCTTTGGATTGGTATTTGTGGGTGATGTGCTAAAAACTTTTATTTATTAGTATGGTATTTAAATTTTGAGCCATGTGCTTTCCAGCTAGCTACTTTGTATTGAATTGAGGAAAATTTCCTCTTATATCCAAGAGTCAACTTCACTATTCAATTAGTTTGTATGACGTGAAATTAAATTTAGATTATCCATTATATAGTCATTTACATAGTTACGAATCCATATTATTGGCTACATCATTTTTTTGCTATTGGCTAGTTTTTAAAAACTATTTGAATTTATGCAGTTCTCAAAAATTTTATCTTTACCAGAAAATGAAAGATATGCTCAAGTTTTGATTTTTTTTTGATTAATGGAAACTGGCCTTGTTTTTATAGTTTATTATTTAAACATGATTTTTTTTATTGGAGACTATTATGTAATAGATTAATTTAATTGATCAAACATACTGATTATGATTACATGCTTTTAAAAATATTGTGACATTTTATCATGCATTTTGCAAATTTGCTTTTGAGTTTTAACATAATCAAAATTAGAATTGAATAATATAAATTATGCCTCTAAATGCGACAAAGTAATCCGGCTTTTAAGATGGTCTAATTGTAATATTTCTCTTTTTATTGCTCAGTATCGATTTTCATAATATATTTTTTAATTATTTAAAAATCAATTGTATCAGATTTATAAAATATAATTTTTTATATAATAGCATTCTAAGAAATGTCCTTCATGGTTTTAATTTTGCTAACTCAGAATGAAGTATATGTTTAAAAAATAAAACTAGATTCATATGTTTACCTTCTCTAAATCTTAATTGTGTATTTCCTTTTTGTTTTAACTACTAAATATTTTGATCCCATCTTATCCATCTTCTAGATAATAATAGATGTTTTTTTCCCCTTCCATTCATTTAAAAAATCTCGTATGGGATTTTGCTGCCTAATTTTTCTCTTTGAATAGTTAATAGATATCTTAAATCTGGTTTTATACTAATAAAACCATTCAAAGGAATATCAATTAAATGCATCTTCCTTCCCCTGTTTTTTTTTTCTTTATTCATTTTACTGTATTTAATGGTACTTGTTGTGGCTTCATATAAAAAAAATTAGAAAATATTACAATCAGAATTTTATGGGCAGTGGGAATATTTGTATAAATTGATTTCCATTTTTCAATTTTTGTAATTATTATTGTATTACATGTTGGGAAGGGGACATTTTTCCACAATAATGACTTTTCATGAAGCTGGGACAAATTTGATGTTGAAATCTATCATTAATAATGTATTATTTAGTTATTCTTTGATATGCATGAATAGACTTTAAATTTCAAAAAAAAACAAAAAAAAACACCACATTATTTTAAGAAATATGTTTGTTTTCAAATGTTATGATAACTATATATTAATTCATATTCATTGTCAAAATATTAAATGCTGTGTAAAATGTTTAACCTTATAGAAAAAGAATTTGAAAACAACATCCTAATAATAATATCCTAATTAATTATCTAATAAACTTAAAAAATTCACTCTGAAACAATTCATGACTCAAATAGTACTTATAAATTATCTGTTTATCAATGTAGTTCCCAATTTTAAACATTTCTATAAAGGATCAAAATAATGTTTTTGTGGCACAACATAGTTGAAATTGACTTTTTGGCATTTAATCCTACAAATACAACCTATTCTTGTTATAAAGTATATCTAAAAGTAACTGAACATATTTCTACAGATAGGGAGTGAGATTTCTTATTGTGATAACTTGTGTCGCCATTCTTGAAGATTTTTGTTATTTTCACTATTCTTATGATTACTATATATATTTTTTCTTTTTCAAAATATTTTTTACTTCAATGCCAGTTTAGTTATAACCAGTCTGCCTATTCTCTGGATCTTTGGGTATGGATACCCCAATGTGCTGTTAAGAGATCACAGCTCTTTATTAGTTATCAACTCATTGTTATAGACAGTACCCATCCATTCGTGTATGTAAAATGCCATGTTGACATATCAGAATAATAACATATTATATGATAACATAGATGTAGTTTTGGGTATCATTTGCTGTCATGATTTGCATGCAACTATTATCTTTTTGAAGCAATGTTATCAAAATAGATTAGATTATTATAAACTTATTTTATATTGAAATTGGAAAATTTTTAATGGGGATTTTCTTTACTCTGGAACTTTTTTTTACCTATATTTGAGACATATTTTTAAAAAAAAAGTCTTTATGTGATATTTATGAGCACTTGCTATTGAATGAAACAAAAATAAGACACTATTCTAATGTTAATTAATTAATAATAATAATGATAATTAATAATTTATCAGATGAGTAAATTTGACTAAATTGGAAATTATAGGCGTATGTAATTTTTTGCTCATTTTATGTACAATTAAAGATTAATTTTTATTGATTTCATTCTTGGAACAGCCAAAATAAAATATGAAAATTTTATTTTAGCTGTTACCATGAAGGAAAAATCCTCCAGTTTGTTGTAGAATGTCCTGTGTAAACAATAATTGAATTCATTGTATATTTCCATACATATTAAAAGTAAAAATTATTTTAAAAAATGTTACTTAATATTTAAAACTTAGTAGTTATTGGTAGTTAGGGTCCATTTATACCTAAAACTTGGGGATAATTTTCAAAACTTATGATAAAAATATAACAGATAAACGTTTTAATGAGATAAAATGTAGGAAAACTTCTTATAGATATCACAAATATTTTTTTTTTTTTTCAAATTATGAAATAACTTTTTTGGATTTTAATATACATTTCTTAATATTTTTTACTTTGTTTTTATTCAATAAAAAACTTCTAATAGTGAGTTTTATCTTAAAAATATTATTTAGAAATTTAATTAAAATTATGTTTTGAAGCGTGATTCTTATTATTTAAAAACTGATTAGGTTTATGGGTAAAATTTTTTTAATCACATTGGTCTATGTTAGTAATAATTTCTTTTATTATAAAACTTTAACAGGATATTAAAGGTAAAAAGTTAATTTAACACATATTTAAGTAGCTGTGTATGTACCTATAGAGCTAACATTGTTACCCAATAATTCATTTATTATGAGAATTCACTAATAGTAATTTTGTAACTAATTTCATTTTTATTGGAATTAAGGATTAATTCTATGCCATTGCTAATTTTTTATCATTTGAAAAATAGTGTATGCAGATGAATGCATTAAAATATATTTAAAATAGTGTCACTTTTTTTATTGACTTTAAAATCATTTTCAGTGTAAAAACCAAATAAAAGGGCTTTTGTGACAGGTACTAATGTTCATTTCTTGTAGGCAAACATTTTGAGTACCTCCCACCAGCATTTGGATATGTTGTGTCACCTTATCATCCTCATCCAAATGGACCTTATGGTGCTATATCCATGGTAAGTTGCATTTCAAAAACAATTGTCTAGCGAATGTGTTTCCTCCATCAATTGAATAGATACAGGAATAGTTCTGATGCAATTTTTAAAAAGAGTTATGGACCATGTGAATTCTAGAATTTTTTCAATAGAAAGTAGGGGAAAAGTAACTAAAATAAATTTTTATTTTTCATTTCATTTTTCAATTCCATTCCCCGTTTTTTCCCAATTTGTTTGTGATTTTATCGGTGGACTATGTGCAGATGATTATATATATATAAAAAAAATGATCTGGGAGGGGGGACTTCAAAAATTTAAGGTAATTTTTATTTGTTCTGTAAAAAAGGAATCCGAACTCATCGATTACTTACACATTTAATTCCACGTAAATCATCAAAAAAAAAAAAAAAAAATCAAGTAAAAAAAATTCCAAGTATTTGAAAATTGAATTTCTTATCAAAATGTATTAGTTTGAAAAAAAAAAAAAAAAAATGTTGACGATAGAAAAAGCGCGAAGGTGTGTGTGGAGGGGTGATCTGTATTATTCAGCATAAGCAACTTTTATTGATTACCATAAAGGACTCAGTAATGCATCAATGTTAAAATAAAATAAATGAAAGGGAAATTGTTAAAACAGCATATAGTGGGGGGGGGGAGATACCTTTCTTATGTGCTAAAGGGGCGACGATTTTGAATAGTTCTTCTGTACCTTTTCTTCACGGGTGTGGGGGACACGCGCTCTCTTTTTTGCTTCCCTCATAGCGCCCCCAGGGGTTTTGTTCTATTGTTCCTTTCTGAAGGAGAATGTGCTGGAGTTAAATCATTCGACACTTACAGAAATTGTTCCTGGAATAAGTAAGGAGGGAGGGGAAACAAAAAAAAATCATCAAAAGAGAAGGGGGGGGGAATGGTTGTTGTTGATCGTCTTGGAACGTTGAGTTAAGACACTGAATACAATTCTCTTTGTTTCTTGGTTTAAGTTAGTAAAAATATATTTTGGAAATTTACTGATAACTATATGTGGCACTAAAAATTAATGCATTGTTGACTAGTTTCCATTGAGATTTACCATTTTGTGTTAGAATGATTTACGGTTAAAAACTGGTACTTTTTCCATTGGCAACACAAGGTTTTGGCAGAGGAAAAAAAATGGATGCTACTTTATAAGATTAATTTTTAAAACAAGAGGAGAAATTTTGGCACATTAACTTTTGAAAATAAATAATTTAATTCAAGCCTTCTATTATTATTGTGCTTTCATTTGGGATTTGAAGTTAAAAATGGAATGGTAAACTTAATTTGATTGACATTTAATGATAAAAACTTTACTCAAATTTGGAAAAATTTAATTAAAAAAATATTTTAAAATAACTATTTACCCATTGACTAAAATGACTTCACTCTGTCAATGAAAAGTATCTTTTTACTGACTGAAATGATAGCTTGAGTCATGAAAATTATTTGATAGTATTCAATATAAAAACAAGAAAACTTTCTTAAAAAATGAAATTATTAAATTGCAGGCTTCAATCGGCCAATTCAAAGAGTTATTTAATTTTACAGTGATGGTTTCAAACTTCGAGATACTAATAAGTTTCGACATGTAATATCTACACCTTCCATCAAAAGCCGATAACGATCCGCTCTTATTCAATTGAAAATTTGACTCCTCAAAAAGTTCCAAGGGTCTGCATTCACGACGAAAAGTGAATTCGAAAGGTTTGAATCGACATGCTTGTTGATGTTTAGAATCTTATCGATATTTTTCAGAAAATGTTTTATTGGATATAACCTTATCGAAATCTGTTTGAAGAAGCATCCGTATTTACCGCAACGCTTTAATCAACGTCGCTCTATCTTATCGCAGAGTATCAATGAATTCGTCTGTTTGCTCTCTTGTGGTCATTTCTAAGAACTTGATATCATCTGAGATTATATACACATTTTTTATCCACTCTTTCCTGAAAAAAGAACGTACGAATACTTATGGTAGTATGATATAACTATTATCAGTTTGCTTTGCTTATTCACCACTTGACATACGAATTTACTTCCTAATTAAATGCCGAATTGAATAGCTTCCTCATTGGAATATTTACTGTTATTTTAATCCATTTCATAATAATACGTGACTTTTTTCCTTTTGAATTATTTCACTTAATTGTAGATTAAAAATTCAATCATTCGATGCGCGTCTCAGACGCATGATTGTATGCGAAGTGATTAATAGTATTAATCTAGCCACGATGACCAATAAGATGAATTATATCTTTTCGAAATAGGAAGGAAAAATAGAAGGGAAGGGACTGGATTTTAAAATTGAAAATAAACATATTTTGTTTGGATAGTAAAATTGGCAAAGTGGCGGGATTTATGTATATATATATATATATATATATAATATACACACACACAATATTAATTAGTAATATAAGAGGAGACGAAACTAATTATGGAAACAGAACCAAAAACTATTTCGGATTCAAACAAGATTAAGAAATTTAAAAAGTAAATTTAAAAAGTAAACAAGAAAATTTAAAAAGTAAAATTAATTAAAAAGTTTAAAAATTAAAAAAAAGTTATTGTATTTAGTGAGTGCGGATGCAGTTACTACTAAAATACAGATGAATCATATAAATTAGCAATATAAAAGAAAACGTAACTAATTGCGGAAACGGAACTAAAAATAGGAATCGAAACTAAAAATTATTTCATATTCGAACAAGATTAAAAATTTAAAAAACTATTAAAAAATTATCATTGTATTTAGATCGCTAATGCTGCTACCACCAAAATACTGATGAATCTAAGTAAATTATATATATATATACACTGAAGTGACAAAAGTAATGGGATAGCAATATGCAAATATACAGATGGCAGTAGTATCGCAGCGAAAAAGTATAAATGCGCAGTTCGTTTTCCAGAGCTTTCATTTGTGTTCAAGTTATTCATGTGAACAGGTTTTTCGTGATTTATGGCGGCACGACGAGAATTAACAGACTTTGAACGTGGAATGTTAGTTGGAGCTAGACGCATGGGTCATTCCATTACGGATATCGTTAGTGAATTCAACATTCCGAGATCCACAGTATCAAGAGTGTGCCGAGAGTATGAAATTTCAGGCATCACATCCCATCATGGACAGCGCAGTGGGCGACCACCTGCACTTAACGACCGAGACCGCCGACGTCTGTGTAGAATGGTCAATGTTAATAAACACGCAACACTTCGTCAAATAACTGCAGGAATCAATGTGGGACGTACGAGGGACGTGTCCGATAGGACTGTGCGGCGAAATTTGTCTTCCTTGGGCTATGACAGCAGAAGACCGACTAGAGTGCCTTTACTGACAGCACGACATCGCCTGCAGCGACTCTCCTGGGCTCGTGAGCATATCGACTGGTCCCTAGACCAGTGGAAAACCGTGGCGTGGTCAGATGAGTCACGATTTCAGTTGTTACGAGCTAATGGTAGAGTTCGAGTGTGGCGCAGACCCCACGAATCCATGGACCCAAACTGTCAGCAAGGCACTGTTCAAGCTGGTGGTGGCTGCATAATGGTGTGGTCTGTCTTTACATGGCATGGACTCGTGCAACTGAACCGATCATTGACTGGAAAGGGTTATGTTCAGCTGCTTGCAGATCACTTGCAGCCATTCATGGTCTTCACGTACCCACACAACGATGGGATTTTTATGGATGACAATGCGCCATGTCACCGGGCCAGAACTGTTCGCGATTGGTTTAAAGAACATTCCGGACAATTCCAGCGCATGATCTGGCCTCCTAGATCGCCCGATATGAATCCCATCGAGCATTTATGGGACATCATCGAAAGGTCCGTTCGTGCCCAAACTCCTGCACCATCCACACTTTCACAATTATGGACGTCTATACAGACAGCATGGCTCAATATTCCTGCAGAGGACTTCCAACGACTTGTGGACTCCATGACACGTCGAGTTGTTGCACTTCGCCGGGCAAAAGGAGGACCGACACGATATTAACAGTCATCCCATGACTTTTGTCACTTCAGTGTATATATATATATATATATATATATATATATATCATCGATTTACTTATATATATCGATTTATATATAATATCGATTTACTTGTGGAAAGTACAGAGCTCTTGAAAGTTTTATTTTGCAGTATCTATTTAGAGCTGGAAAGATAGAGGCTGGCGGCAATTAATAATTCATCAAAAGCTTTTGTATGAAGTAAAGTATTTCGTGAACGTTGTGAATTGTCTGAATGATAGAAAACATGACACGGTTTTAACTCGCTCGAGAATCGGTCACCCTAGAATGACACATCTTTCATTAAATGATGAATTGCCGAGATGCCCACATTGTGATTGCGGGATAACAGTTTACCATATTCTTATTGAATGTCCATATTTTAATGCTCGGCGCTTATTTTACTTCAAAACCAAAGCAGTGACTTTGTCCTTGTTGCTTGGCAAAGATCCACATAAGAACCTTTTTGCCTATTTAAATTCTATAGGTTTTTCTTCCTTCATCTGGACTCCCTTTTTCGGCTTCGTTTGGACATTGTGTAACTTATCATCGTTTTTGCTATGTAAACACTTTTCTAGAAACTGTTTTTATGAAACTTTGAATCAGAAATAAACTTTGTAGTATAAACTTCATCTTGGTTCTTGTTCCATAAAACTTCAAACCTAACCAAACCCAAGTTTTTCGTCGTAGAGAATATGTAATAAAGTAATGTTTTTGAAATGAATGAGTGATGGGGGGGCAAGTGGCCAATAGGGTTGTCTTAAGACCATTAGAAAGAGTGGCGAATTCTGAACAGTGGTTGACGGGTCACTTGGCTTCTTTATTAGTTTTAGTATATAGGTTGGCGAATAAAAAATGAGTGGAATAAGTTCGGTTGTTAAGACCGAGCAATAGTTTTATTTGGCGACATTTCTCGACACTTAAGAATGGTGAGAGACGAGCGATCATTAATAATGTATTTAGGGTTCTTGAGCTTTCATCTGCTATATGAATAAAAGTGAATGTTTGTCTGTATGTCTCTTATGCGCTGCCGTACAGCTCATCTGATTGCGATGAAACTTTGAATATTTATTACTTGCATTCGTTTCTTTCCGTTGAAGTTGAAAAAACAAATAAAAAATATTGCAAATCCTAAAGTCTTGAGAAATAAAGTTAAAAAAAAACAGAATTAATATTATTTACGCCTCTCCATGATATATCACTCCATTTCAATGAATGTATACATTGTCAACAAGAAAATAAATATTATTCTTTCCATCATTCCTAATGAAACAAGACAGTTATTTGAAATTTCAAGCGATATTTCCAAAATTATTTATTCTGCGGCAGCAACGCGCCGGGTACCAGCTCTTACGAAATAAAAATAGTTAATCTTCCTATGCCTAATTGGTAAAATCCTAATAGTTATTATTTCTTTGACTAACTGGTAAAATACGTACAGTGATTGTGGAACAAAGTCCCATAGAGAATGACATTGAAACTTCCCTGAAAACTGAAGATATGTGGCAGGCATAAACCTTATATGAAGGATCTAAAAGTCATGACTTTTCATATGAAATAATAATAATAAACTGAAATCGGTGGAGTTGGATAGTTCTTTTGTCATTTTTTTCTGGTGAAGAATGTAAAGTGAAAGAGTGTTTGGGAAATGGATGATAAACGATGTCTTATTACGAAATAAAAGATAACAGCAAAATCGGAGATCATTGGGGCTGGGGAAACTAGTTTATTGATTTCTCTAACTATTTTAAATGTGTAGATGTGTTTATGTTAATCTAAATTTGAGCTCTAAAATTTCGCCTTCATTGTTCAGCTCTTAGGTAGCTTGGTGGAAACAATCGTGAAAAATCAATTTCTTTTCAGAATGGAGAAAGTTGAAAAGTGTACGTTATTCATTTCGTACTTAGTATCTGCTGATTTTGAAGCGGGAAAAATAGTCATTATTTCGATTGTGTAACGGAACTATCACGAGTGTGCAGCCCAATTCAAACAAATAGTTTCTCAATTTAAAAAAAAATCACGAAGCTTTTTTATTCTTTTATCAATTTTGTATATCTCTAATTTTTTTAAATTGAAATGCCGGATTTAAAAAAAACGAGTTTACTTGTTTTTAATACCCTCTTTCCCTTCGTTTCCGAATTTAACTAAGACAAAGATAAAATTTACAGATTAGTTAGTTTGATTTTCTGCCACCAAAGCCCTATCTGGCCATGCAGCTCCAATCAAATGTTCAAAATCATTTCGGTGATATTCAAAAGTGATTCCGATTTAAAATCAGACAAGGTTAAAAATCAACCGTGAAAAAAAGGAGAAGATTATTAAGTGCTGACACTCGTGAAAAATATGACAAACTGATCACAACCTAAATAAAATGCAACAAACAATGGACTGTTAGAATTTAAAAATTTTAGAATGAGGCTTCTCATCCAATAGTTAACTCAAGGTGATTCTTATAAGCAGGACAATCGCTTAAAACGTGACGTACACTTAAAACTGTATGGCATGTTGGACAGGGTTCCCCAAATGTAAGGTGTTTGTGACTGAATCGGGCATGACCAATGCGGAGCCGAGCTCATTTTATATCGAGCCCACGCACTGTGGGATGGTAGACCACAAGCCAATCATTGGTTGGAGAGAATGCAACTTGTTGGAAGTCTGCTGATCCCAAGATCGTTAAAATTTACAGAGAAAAGGATTGTATAAAAAAATCGTTAACTTTCAATAGTTACCTTTCTTTCCTAAAAAACTATTGGTTCCCAAAAAACTATTGGGAATGACTTTGTTTCCATTTTACATCGTAATTTTAAATTACTTTTCTTCAAACTCGTTTATAATTACTGCGAAATTCAAGATAATATTGGACTACTGTTTCTGAAAATTACCTTTCTTTCAGGATCGGTTCATTGATAGAATTACCGTAACATTTTATTTATAAATTTTTTTTTTACTTCTATTTCTATCCGATGACACTGGTTCCCTGGAACAATTTTCATTGTTGAGTTGTGAATAAGATTTATCCTTTTGAATTTAATGCCTTAAAAAATGTCAGGAATGTTTTAAAATTGAATATTCAATAGACAAAAGCTCCAATTTTATTTTACATTTTGGAAATGAGAAGAAATATACTGTTGAAAAAAAGTATGAAACATAACTTTTCGTAAGCGTATCTTGTGATTCTGAATTTTGAAAAGTTTTATTATTGAAGAATCATCCCGCTGATATAAAATGAAACGTTTCAATATTCTGCGAAAGATTGTCTGTTTCGGTGATTTGTAAGATTGTTAGAAATATTTTCACACATATATATATTACTATTTCTTTTTATTCTATTACATTTTGACTCATTGCGTACATGCTTCATCATGTAATAAGATTCCACTACTTATATGAGTTTGAAAATCCTTTTAATTCTCTGCGTTTCGGTGTACTACGCTGAATGCTACGAAAAAACTAAATTACTATGATGTTGTCACTAATGAACTTTCATTAGTCAGATACTTTTCAAATAAAAAAGGTTGCTGGTGTTACATTATTTCTTTCTTTTTCCATTCATTGATGAGTTATGAGTTTCCTGATTTTGTGGCGTTTTCGATGAATTTAAGGTACCCTAACTACGTTCGAAGGAAAATTTTTTGAAAAATTCAATTGTTTAAGTAGTATTTAAAACTACGGTTATTATATATCAATTACGATACAAAATACTATTAAATACAATAAATCATTAAAAAATATATT
The DNA here is from genome assembly GCA_026543055.1 of Argiope trifasciata. NCBI lineage: Eukaryota > Metazoa > Arthropoda > Arachnida > Araneae > Araneidae > Argiope > Argiope trifasciata. Next base: position 350,182 of record JAPMOQ010015367.1, on the reverse strand, counting down.
TCGATAAATAGGAAAATTTAACCAAAACGGTTTACATTCTACACGAAATTGTAAAGCAGCGGTCCTATTTTTCTTTGTACACAAGGTATAGAATATGAAGATGAATGAAAAGAACCAAAATCTAACAAAAATATTGAGATTCAAAGAGGTCATGGGTAAAAATATACGTATATATTCATTTTTTTCTATTAATTCACGATTTTATCCTTCTAAAAACACCTATAAATGAAAAACCATTTGTCCAACAATAAACCTTTTGGTTCCTTTCATTGTCCATGTGATTCAAAACACACGCTGTAATTTTTATGCAAATACCTCTATTAGCTTTTGAGTTATCATGTGAACGGTGGAGAATTTTCATGAAAATTAAATTTTTGAGAAAATGAAAGACAAATTTTAGTTGAAAAATTATGTGACCCGGGATAATAGGCCAGGCTTTCCTTTTTCTAGGAAAGATAAACTGTTTTGGAAAGTCTCAACTGCAAGAAATAACAATTAAAAGAAAATTCGCCAATGCGATTGATAATCAGTTTTCGGATACCTTAAACTTAAGTGCAGTAAGTTGGTTCTATTCAAAGTGTAAAAGCCCAACTGTTTTGGCCCGTTATCGCACTCTTGCAAATGGATCCTACGTATTTGTTTCTCAACCTGGTTGTTATCTCCCCACTGATGACCACCACGTTCCCTTTCAAGGTCAAGAAGGGAGGAGAGTAATTCTAGAAAACGACGTGCCTCCCCCCGTCGAAAGAGGGCGGAGGGGCACGGAAAAAGGATGTGAGGGGTGCATGCGCTGATTTATGACATGGCCATTATGGAACTGGTGTTTTTACGTGTGGGAAATCCGTTTACTTTTCCCTCTCTAAATAGATGGAGGTGAAAGACTTCATTTTCTTGGTGTGGATTATCTTCTATTTTCAAACAAAAAGATCATTGTCATTATTGTGATATGTAAATCTTATGAAATTGTTGTGAAAGTTCATGAGTTTTATTGCCATCCCTTTTCGCAAGCGAGACTCTTATTTAACACACTAAATGCCATGGCCATTTTTCAGAAATCTGGCCTGAAATGACAGTAACTCATTTTTATAATTAAATTTTTTGTTCGTTTTTTTTGCCAAATTTTCTGTTTCTGCGAGCCAGCATTGAATTTTTGTGTTCTTTTCCCAGAAGCCATCTATCGATATGAGCACTACGAGTTGATTCATAGCTGCACAAAAATGGCAATTAAACAAAGCACGAGAGAACTCGTCCTAGAAAAGAACGCAATCCACGAGTTGTCTCGTAGTTGGCAATCGACGTGTTAATTCGGTGTAAAGACCGTACACCAAATTTCATTTTGCTTGCTCGAAATGTTTCTTTTTTTTTTTTTTTAGTTTTCTTTATTACATTTAGACATCTATACTAATATAATACGTATGAATGTGAAAGTTTGTATGGATGGATGTTTGCCACTCCATCACGTCGGAACGGAATGGGATGAAATTGAGCCCAGAGACAGATTAGAGTCAGGAATAGGACAAAGGCTACTTTTTATTCAGGTTCATGGAGGGGGGCGTTTTTTATTCATTCAAAACTAGCTGAGGCCAACGTGTATATATATAATATGGAAACACTGCAGTTTATCCAAAATGTTTCGATTATTAGGAATGATACAGTAAAAGATACGTTTTATAACTTATAATTTACCTTTAAGAAAAATATTTATAATCTACCAAAAAAATTTCTCTACTTACTTTATCACAAATAATTTCTATTTCCATTCATGTTTTCTTGGGGTTTTTTTCACGTTGGACGAATTTCTTTGTCTGTACACGAAATGAATGAAACGGTTCTTTTTATAATATTTGTCTTGCGCACCTCACCATTTGTTTTTCCCTCCATCTTTTCCTGTGTGAATGATATGTTGGAGGTTGGATCGAGGTTTTATGCGATTGGTGTGGTCCTTTGTTTCACTGGAATGGGAAGGGGGGGGGGAGTTGAAGCAAAAAAAAAGAGCATTTTGAATTTCTCAACAATCGAGCCGTTTCGCTCGCGTCACGGGTGTCTTGACAGCCGAGAGGGAATCTTGAAGAGCAGCTGGTTCGCCCGAGAAAAAAGAAAAAGAGTTAGGGGGGAGGCAGGTAGTGCGCTGCTGTGTTGCAGTTATGCGGGTGATTTGTCAAACACCGGACGGTCACGGGGGGTCATTAACAAATGGCAGATGTGCTTGTGATGGTCTCTTTACACTTACTAGATAGGGAACGCACGCAAAACTGAATTCATTTCAGTTTATGACATAATTTGAAACATGTCATAAAAACAGTGACTAACGATATCTCTAATAAGATTTTTGTTGTTATTTAAATTTAGCAAGTACATACACGCAAGGAACGTATCCCCTATAATACCACATAAATGACAGTTCCGTATTCACGGTTTCTGTATTCGCGGCATATTTATGGAACATATACTCCACGAATAAAGAGCTTGTACTGTACCATATTTGATGAAACTTTGCTATTGGAGTTACATTTTTAATTGCAATAGGAAAAAACGCTTGTTCCAGTCTTTAGACGTTCGCAAAATTGGATTCATTTCAATATGATGTAATTTGAAACCTTTAATTGCCTTAAAACAATAGCCAATAATATTCCTAATACGATTTTTTGTTATTTAAATTTAACAAAGTATCTCAAAAATCAAATTATTTTTTAAAACAGTTTTACTAACCCTTTTTATGGAATTATTTTCATGCATTTGAGTGCCATATTTGATGAAACTTTGTTATTGTTTGGTTGGTTGATGTGTAGTTTTATGGAGCTAGAGCCAGAATTGACCATGCTGCGCCAAAACATATGTTTTGAATGTTTTTCTACACCATTAAAATAGTCTCCTCCAGGCTAAAAATGGATGACACATTTTGTTCAAAAAAGTACTGATAAGAAATGCACGAAGATTAAATGAGATAAAATCTATGGTTAAAGCAAATGTTTTTCGTAAATAATGAAATTTATATAAAATCAATCAGTTTAATAGCCCATAAAAATATGAGGATATTACGGTTTTTCTCCAACTAATTCATGCAAATTCAGTGATAATGAATGAAAGAAATGCATTCGATAAAAATTAAATTTGGGACATTCAATTAAAATATGGGAAACTGTGAGGTTAACTTGGCAATCGGAACCTTCTCACCAAACAAATGTTTGCTATTGGAGTTACATTGCAGTAGTTAGGGAAATAAAACGCTTCTTCGACTCTTTAGAGGCAGTCTGTATATGGTTTCGATATACAGTTCCGATTAGTCGATAAGCCCTTTGCCCTTGATATTATACTGCTGTTAAATCTTTATTTGTATTTTTTGGATAAAATATCTCTTACTTTTGGTATGTTTGGAAGTACTTAGTGAAATCTGAATTTATTTCGTTACATTTTAGGTATTCGACTACATTCGAAGGCAAATTTTTGAAAAATTGGATTTTTCAAAAATTGTTTTTGGAATTTTTAAAAACTAATTATGGTGTTTAGATGTGCCAATTATATATATATATACACTTTAGCTCTAAAATCAGTGACCCTGGATGATAGGCCAGGCCTTCCTTTGCCTAGAAAAAGAGAAACTGTTTTGGAAAGAGGAAAGTCTGAACTATAAGAAATAATTATAATAATAACAAAATTCGCCAATGTGGTCGATAACCAGTGTTTTTAACGTAGTCGGATATTACATGAAATGGAATATCAGGATATTCCATGAGATGGCGGTATCTCCTTGATTTTTCATTCCGTACTTTTTTCCCATAATCTGTGCGTTTCTCTTGATAACAAGAATTGATATCAGAATCGTTGCTTTCGAAACAGACGGACGTCCGACGCATTTTGATTCGATGGCACAGAAATCAACAACTCGTCTTAATTAAAAAGGATTTTACATTTAGTGTTACATTTTATACAGATTGAAATTGTTATTCTGTTTCAAATTGCCTGATTGATAAAAGACGAAAAATCTCGTGCGATAACAAGGGGGAAAAAATGCTGTGTTATCCATCTGAAGTCTCTCGACCGATTGTTTGCGCGACTCGTGGTATTTGGTTGCTACCTAGATATGTTTCTTCATTGCAAACGTGACAATTTTTTAAAAACTAATATGGCATCGGGGGACTCCCAGAAATATTTTCTTGACGGATGAAGAGGAAGTTCAGATTGATTGTCGCACCATGGACCAAAACTGCTTATTAGATTTGTCTCTTCATTCATCGTGGAGGGACCTGGGTTGAATATCAATGAAGGTTTGGTCTATTAGTTTCGATTCCAATGATCCATTTCAGCGTCATCGATTACTGAGAATAATTTGTAATTTTTAACGTTATTTTAATTAAGGCGTCACCTGAAATGATGTAACTGCAAAATGGATCGTTTGGAATTGAGAATTTGTGCGCTTAAAGTTACCGACTACGTTTGTTACAAAATTTTTCAATAATTGGATTTTTTCACAATGTTATTATTAAGTTTAGACGCATTATTAGTTTTGAACACAAAGATTACCATATTTTTTAGAAACTGGGGAATTGTAATTCTTTATTTGATAATAAAGGAAGTTTACCACGAGCTTAGTGAGCAAATGGTCAAAGCATTCGATCCAAACCCAGAGTTTGCGGGTTCGATGCTCGCCATGACTGTTGTATCCGAGGCATGCATCTTTAGTTTGTTTCCTTATGTTCTCTAACATTCTGGACCTTTCTCTGTGACGCAAATGAGTTGTTTCTCGAATATTCTGTTCTTGTGTAAACGCTGGTACCCACTTGTAACGGGCAACTTCTCGACTTTGTCAAGTCGCTACTTTCCTTCCATAAACTTGTTTGTTAGTTAAAAGTTGAGTGTGTGTTATCTAAATCTTCATGACAATTTTATTGAATATATTTTGATAAAATTTGGCCACGACGGTTAACAGTTACACTAGATTGTCATGGCAAAATCGTAATTTTTTTAGACCAATTATAGGTGGATAATAATCTATGAATTGACGCAAAAACTAAGAAGAATATAGAATCCCCTTATTATTTGCTACTGAATTTTGGAAGGAAGGCATATAAATGCAAAAGCATTTCATCTATCGCAAACATTTTGCATCATTTCCTTGCCCCATATTATTTGAAACCTATACTAGCACTTTCAGATAATTATTTTTGTTGTTGTAAGATATCGCGTTGACGATTCTTGTGAAAAAGAAAAGTTTTGATAAAATTACAGTTCCTGTTATTGAAAAACATTCTTAAAATCGATACAGAAGTCTGAAATTTCTCTTAATGATATATCGAACCGTTCTTTTTCATATTTTGTAAGCATTTCTTGTTTCGTTGTACAAAAAGTTTCTTTTTCTCTCCCGTTGAATTTTTACTTTTAGCTGAGAAATCTTTTAGAAAATTAGTAAGCACATTTGTAATTATTGTCTATCCATTTAACATATAACTTAATCCATTATTATATTATTATTAACGTAGCTTATTATTAACTTATCTATTTAACATATAACATAATTCTCAACGTAAAATTGTTATGATTTTATAATTCTAATTAAAATTAAAGCAAAGTCATAAACGATCCTTTACTGCATTGGTTTTAACTCGACAAAATGCTTTATCTGAATTTCATTAATTGAAATATTAATTTTTGTTTTACATTTTTCTGTGTTGATATTCGCGCAGTAATAATTTATCGCATAATTTCTTAAAAAGTAGGTTTGACTGTACCCATTATAGGTTGTTGTTATCCTACCATTTTATATTTGAATCACTTCTTGAAAGCGTTTCGTTCATTCTTGCACTAATTATCAGCATCTTTTGGACATTGGTAATATGAGGAGAAATAATAACGCATTGCATACTTCGTCAATTTGCTGCGAATAAATTCTTTAGTAACAATTTTGCTATTTATCGATGCATCAAAGGTCAGTTTTCTTTTTTTCATTTCACCCTTTAGTTTTTGAAGTAGAGCTGAGCTCCGATCTTTTGCTGTAGATGCACAATGCTGTGCAAATTTTTCAATTAATTCTCACTCTAAATGCCCTTTACTGTATTAATGAAGCAAAATTGTAAAATATTACAATTATAAGGTGAATTTCTACTTTATGATGGTGCTTTCGGTATGGTTTTGCCTAAGACAAGGTATACTGTAATTGTCACAACGTTTTTACTAATACCCTTTAGGAAATTAGAAAGCCTTTTTGAAGAGACAGAAATCTGATCTAAAAAAAAAAGTAAATAAACAGTTTTGACCAAAGTAGTCAAAAGTCAGTATTTTGTACGTAGTCGGATATGTTAAGCGTGTACTCACAAAGTAGATTTGTATCATTTTTCGTTTGAACTTATTTAAAAATTTATGCATGAACTAATTGGAGCTTTTAAATTACCGTGTTTTAATATTTCTTACTGAAATGTAGGGTGTCACAGAATTTGTACATCGGCTTTTTAACTATGAATGAATTTCATTGAAAGTGTTGAACAATATGTTTTGTCAAAATTTTAATGGTAATTTAATTGTAATGGTAATTTTTTTTTTGTTTTGGTAATTGATAGAGTTTTAATTTAACCTTAAAATCTTGCAACCTTATACATTTTTCTAGAGGTTTGAAACAAAAAAAAAATGAAATTTAAATTAATATACATATATCGGGCCGACTTAAGTTACTTATGAGAAATGAATTAGGTTGTTAAATATAGACAAGGTTGTGATGTGAACGCATATTCTGAAAAGGATCTGTAATCTGATGGGTCAAGAAAATTGCAGTTCGATTTAGAGATTGATGGAAAATCTCTTTTCATTGTTAATATTGTTTTTTTTAAAGTATTTAATTGTTTTTATTGATTGCCCTTGCTTATTTATTTAGTAATTGGTTGGGGAGTAAATTAGTTCATTTTAATATTTTAATTCTAATTCCTGGTCATTCTATTTTTACCTGTAACCTAATTTCATTGAAAACGAAACACGACACTTTGGTGGTAGTTGATAGATTATTTTCTATTTTGATAATGATTATTATTCGTTTTACTAGAGATTTAAATTTTTGAAAAAGTGGCATTCAAAATATATTTTAGATTTTTGCTATTATTCAATGTGCTATTTTTGTATTTGAAGAATTATAAATAATTTATTTGCTATAAACTTATTCTCCATTTTAAAATTTTAAGAATTTTCTTTTTAATAAGACCTTTGTTAAAGTGTGAAATCAATTAGTTAATTTCGAATAATATTAAGATATGAATAATTTGTGCACTCTATTTTTTTTATGTTTAAGCTTTTAAAAAGAATTGTATCGAAACTGTATCGGAAAAAAAAAAAACACCCTTACTATTTTTTTTTGTTGTAATGTTTTTTTTTTTTAAAATCAAAGAAGCTATTACTACTAAAACAACTATTTTTTTCCTTTTTTATTATTATTATCATTATTATATTTCTTCTTCTTCTTATTGTTATTATATTTTTCTTTTTATTATTTATATTCTTTTTTTAATTCTTTTTTATTAAGTATTTTAATCTGGGAAGTAAATATATTATTTTGACAGAAGTGAAATTCTATTCATTGGAGTCATCAGACGACCTTTAAATTAATAATAATAATAATAATTCGATGAATATAATTTTTATCAGATTCGTTTGCAATTCTTGCCGTTTAAAAATTTATCAATTTTTCCTTTGTCACTGCATCAGAAGATTTAAAGATGCAACCTGAGTGGCATGAAATCGACCTTTTGTGCTCGTGCGTTCTGAGCGGTTGCGATCTTGCGGGGTCCCCACCAGTCGCCACCCCACAAATACTTCCGAGAAGGGAAGAGATGTGAAGCAATCGGGGTGGGGGGAGATATAACTGGCGCCACATGTTGGCGTCCCTGGTGGGGATGCAAACACCCCCTTTTGCCTGGAAGCTACACACGCATTTTCTTTCGTAGTGGTATGTTTCTAACATAGCTCAACACTCAAAATGAAATATATTTATACTAGCAATCACCCGCGACTTTGTTCGTGTGAAAATCTTAATGTATATGTAAGAAAAACTATCAAATAATGACAAGGAAAAAAAAACACGATACATTTTAAAGTATAAGCATATACGGAAAATATATAGCATAAATACAATTTAAAAACAAAAACACGCATCTAACGTGAAAACGATGTATTTAGATTGTATATCTGAAATAAAACAAAATAGCCAATTGAGTCCGGTCCAATCCATTTTATTGACGGATCGAGACGGAGATAGCTACAATAGTATTGTGCAGATCATTTTTAAACTTTTCATTTGAATGAAAACACAGTTGTCACCAGTTTGCGTAAAGCACATGCCTGACTTTCCTATTCCGATTGGGGGCCGCGGTGGCCTGGCGGTAAGGTCTCGTCTTCGGAGCCGGAGGGTTTCAGGTTCGAGACTCGATTCCACCGAAGAACCGTCGTGTGAGGGGGTCTCTTGCCCGTCAAATCTGTCAGGCCAAACGTCCTCCCGTTGGTGTGGTGTGGAGAGGGGAATGCCAGTTCAGGCGTCATCTGACCTTGGTTCAAAATGACGAGGTCCGTCCCAAAATAGCTCTAGTGGTGCTTTGAAAAGGGACGTTAATATAACTAAACTAAAAACTAAACCTACTCCGATTGGTGTAACGCAATGCAGATTAGGCATTTTTTAATTCCATTATTCTGTTCTCTTTTCATTTAAAAGTACTTCAGAATGAATCCGAAAGATCGATTCACTAACAACGTTTGATTCTAAGTACGAAGTAACAAACATTTGTGGAAAGGGTACAAACATTTTTTCCAATACATTCTATTTAAATTCTTACTTTGTGTTTGCGTGTTAGGATTACTAATCGATTTTAATTACAAAGATTGTGTTTTTATGTCCTAATCACTATTTGAAATGGAAAAATAAAAAGTTTTAATTAAAAAAAAAAAAACACACACACACACAGCTGAAATGTTGTTTATGAAAACTTCCATTTCCATTTACTGATTTAAATGATACTTAAAGATAATCGTGTTTATGAAGTTACTTTTAGGGATTTATGGAAACATTCAGTTGACCAATAAAAGTATATTCAAGTTGAGAGGGTGTGGTTGACAAGGACTTGTTATCTGCATAAAATGCATTGCACACAAGCTCACGACTCACACGAAAATTCATGCTGTTTGATGTTTGACCCAAAGTAGTGCAAGTTTCAGAATGTTGTGCAATATACTGAAATTCTGTGTGGTTCTTGTTATAAGTAAGTGCAAAATGCCAACAAGACATCATTTGAGTGCCTATGGTCGTGGAGGACGAGCAGTTGGACGACTGGAAGCAGGCCACTGTAGCTGCTGCAATGGGAGAATCAAAGAGAGTCAGCTCACGATTAAAGAAGGCCACTAAATGGGAAAATACTTTGCAAAAATATGCCGGGAATCGGGGTAGGAACACAAAACCTTAAGAGGATTGCTGTGTGAAAAAGGAACTGAAATTTAATTCTTTGTCAGATAGCTGCAAACCTTGCTCACAACTTTTGTATGTACCCATGTTTCTGCAAGAACCACCTCACGGTGATTAAATCAAATTGGTTTGTACACATGGAAGTCTGCTCGTTGCATTCTTCTTCAACCGCGCCATCTTCGTGAGAGATAACGTTGGTGGAAGGAGCCTGTGCGATTGCGTTATACAAAATGGGTCTAGAGGGATGTTCTCAGAGAAATCTTGTTCCAGTGTGCCAAGTGATTCTGGCCACCAATTACTTCGGAGGGAGTGTGGAACAAGTTATGCACAGCATTTTGAACGTGATTGATACGGACCAGGCTTGACGTACAATGGCAGAATATTGATTCACTTCTTTGGGCGAGGAAGCGTTACATCGCAACGGTATTGCAGAGAGGTTATTCTGGATCATGTTCGTCTTTTTAGGGGTGCTGTAGATCCAGACTTCTTTGTTTGTGGATGATGATGCGCAGCCATACGCATAACACCTCTTCATGCCCTCCAACTATAACCCTCTGGTTATTTAAACAGTGTCATGAGCATGAAGTGGGAAAGACATGGAAAGATGCTTCTGTTCTATCCATTTCTATGACTATGGTTTGCCGTCTGACATTTATGGATTGAAATAGGGTTCGGGATTCTAATATGGGATAAAACAAAACCGAGGGAAATGACCTTTTTGAAGTTCAGATTTGGAAATGGATTTATTTGCGCTGCCACACAGAAGCATTCATTTATTGGACACGCTGCAAAGTAAAAATATTGCACTTATGCAATGACCTGCTTACTCTCCCGACCTATATTCCATTGAACATGCTTGGGATGCTCTTGACAGACGTGTTTCACAAAGATTCCTCCCTCCCTGAACGGAGCAAGAGCTCAAAATCGCCTTGAAAGAAGAATGGGACAATATTCCTCAATAACTCCTTGATAGTTTAGTGCAGAACATGGAGAACGGAGGCAAAATCTGCATTCGTGTCCGTGGTTATCACACATCTTAAGGCCTTATCACACAGCGAAATATCGTCCGCACTTTTCGTCAGTAAACGGCAACGAAAATGACGTCACTTTAAAGTTTCACATAAGACAATGCCCAATTTCACATGCCGACAATATTTCCATCACTATCGTTGGCATTTTCAAGCTAGTTAAAAAAAGTTGTCAATGACGAAAAACTTTCTTGGCCATTTTTTGATAGTAGAAACGGAAAAATGCTGACGAAAAATGTGGACGATATTTGGCCGTGTAATAAGGCCTTTACTTAGGTATCCATGTTTTCATCATTCGGATCTGAAGATCCATTTTTGTGGGACTGTTTGGAAATCATCCAAGGAGAATCTTTTTTATTTTTAAGTTTTTAATTCTTCGATATCTGCACCATTTTTCACTATAATAAATGCTCATTCTCTATACTTAATTATTCCGAAAAACGTAATTGTTCCTGAGCAATTGTCAAGCAATG
>JAPMOQ010015367.1:278627-338854 GCA_026543055.1 Argiope trifasciata | reverse complement strand
TTTTAAAATTCCTTCTTTCGTGGCATTGAAGGTCCTCATCTATTTTTGTTTCTATTTTTATTTTCCCAAGGATATTCCTTTAAAAATAATGGGACGAAATAAAACAAACCTTGATTTACAAAAGATTCTTTGCAGCCGCGGCCTATGAACAGAAACGATATTTCTCCGCTAACGAGCGGCTGCGAGTTGGACTCTCGATTCTTAACCATCACTCAGAAAGGACTAAAAATATCGCGACTTTTGCGTCATGCAGGGGCAGAAAAAAGCTGTTTGGCTCGCCTGTCCTTCCCTCCCTCCGTACATCGCAGAGGAACGTCAAAAGTGGATGTGTGCTGCATGTCGGAACGACTCATTTTCTTGCAAAATCCCATCCAGGTTCAAATATTTGTACTAGAACTTAACAACAGTTCTTATGTTTTTATCTTCACAAATGACTGTTTAATTGATGTTTTTATTATATTGTAATTTTCTGAAAAACTTTTTTAAACTGATGTACTACTACGACGTTATAATTTTGGTACAAACATTTGGAAAAACCAGATCGATCTCAAACTCATATGGTTAATACTGTATTTTGATGTAATTTTTTTATATTTGACGAGTTTGCTACCAAATTCGTTCTGCTGTTCTTTATCTTGTTCTTAAAGAATTTTATGAATCAAAGTTTAAATTTATTATCATATTTAGGATAATTATACCGAATTATGTTTGAAAGATGAAAGCACAAATTTATTTAGAATGTAGTTTATTAATTTTTAGGTTGACGGCCACAAATTTTATGTTTCAGGGGATTTGTACGAATGCTATTAAAAGTTATGCTATTTAAACAAAATTTCTTCAGATTTTAAAAAATGTACTCAAATAGAATGTTTGCATTTCTACGAGTATGAAGAGACAGAATACTATGTAACTAGATCTTCAGCTCTCATAATGAATTAACGAAGTTTGCAATTTATTGTGAAATCTGCAAAGACCGTCCACACATTTATTAACGCATTTTGTGTTATTCTTATTTGGGTCAGTGGCAGTAATAAAGAAATTCAACCACATTTATTGTGATTTTAAGCTGGGCCCAAATCTTTTTTGATTGCCTCCATTTGTTTTGATATCTTTACTCAATAAACGTAGTTTTCTCATGACATAGATCAATGTTTTGATTACTTATGAATCAGTATTTTGTTTTTCTTTAATGAATCTCAAGAGACACGTGGCTTCCATGCTAACATCGTTTCCCCCCCCCCCTTGTTTAATTGGGTGCACATTTATTTTCTAAAAATGTCGAAACAATCATTCTTAAACCAACGACATTTATCTTCTAATCAACTCAAAAAAGCATGTTAGAATTGTTCTTCCCAATCTTTATTCCCATAGTTATCCCTTTCTGTTTTGTTTGAAGAACTATGGACCGCGGTCGTCTGGTCGGTAGAGCGTCCGTCTCGCAACCGAATTCTGTACTTGTCTCGGCCAAAGACCGCCGTATTGGCTGATAGCAGTTGGGGGCAGGTTCAGTAGGTCCTCCAAGTTCCCATCACAACTGATACCTCTGGGGGTACTGAGTCGATCTCTGATTTGGATCTCAATTCGGACTTGCAGATGGATGAATGAGTTCGACCGCCCTCTAAAAAGGGTTGTGTCCTGTGTGTTCACTTTAACGGTGCTCGTTAACAACGAAAGGTGCATACTTCTGCCTAAATTCGCAAGATCTCCGCTCATCCGGGCTCGGTATGACCAAGTAGCATTAGAACCACCACTTCCAACATGAAGAAGTATGGCTGTCAAATGCTTGAAACTTAATCATTCTTGTTGCAAAAATTGAGTGAAACTAATTAGATCTAGTTTGATTTGTAGTTTTTTCTTCCTGAAACAAAGAAATGTCGTTGATAACTGGATTAAGTTTTTCATAATAAATATTTATAAAATAAAATCAAGAATTAATTATTAATTTTGGCCTGTTGTTTTTTGCAGCATAATTTTTTATAGGTTCCTTTTGTTCAGTTTTCAATATAAAATTTTAATTGCTCGAGATTTTTTTTTAATTCAACATCGTTATTATTTGAAAGTATGTCATGAAATTATTTGGAATTTAGAACTGTTTCTTAGAATTTTTAAATGGTTCAAGTTTTCAGCGGCTTTATTTTATAAAGATTAAAAAAAAAAAAAAAATCAGTCAATAATAAGATTTCTGAGGAAATTAATATTTTATCTCCTTTAAAAGTACATGCAAGAATAAATTTTATTGTTTTCTCCCTTATTTATTTACGAAAGTTTCTGAATCAATGGTATGAGTTGTAGAAAATGTCATTTACTTTTAGGTGCCAGCGTATCCTATCTTACTTCGAAAGCATTTAATGTATGAAGGGGGGGGGGCAATTTGTGAGAAATTTTCAAAAAAGATTGTGTTGTAGAAAATACTTAAACTTCTTAACTTCTATTCTCGAAGTTATGAGAAACTTTTATTGTCGTTCATTCTGTTAGAATTTATATAATGTCATCGTTTAAATTTCATTCAAAAGAATGCGTTTAGAATGGGTTATGGATTAGTAGCAAAGTTCGAATATTTGGAATCATGCTCGATTTCTCTGGTTACCAGGGCCGGCCATCTGGGGGATGTGGCGAGTGCTTCGAACCTCGCGAATGAGGCGCTCCCCCCCCCGTCATTAAGAATTAAAACACGTGTTCCGAACATTCATAATGTTTCACGTGCTAAAAGTCTTCAAGCTTTTTTCTATGCTATGTAAAAAGCATCTAACTATATAAGCTGAGCATCGACTGATTCCTTTATAGGGCAAAGATCGCAGTGATATCTATAAAAAGGTGAGAAATGTCATTTATGAATATGGAAATCCCCGTCAGACATGTTAAGACAGAGCGACGTGCCCGACGCCCAGAAGTCGAGACTGAGGCTAGATTCAATTAGACTCGCAAATCACCAGCTATCTACTTTTGTCTGTATCTGATGTATAATTTTTTTCTGTCCTTTACATCGCCAGTTACTAAAGGACCCTCTTTCAGCAAATTAAAATGAAATAAAGGATTTCCTTGGGTCAAGCATATGGGTATAATGCTTAAACGCTCTTGCTGTACTAAGTATCGAAAAAGGAACTGGAAAAATTGTCATTTTTGTGGTATAATGAATAGCAGAAACAAAATCAGGCACCATTAAATATATAAGTAAACGTTCGGTGTTTTCTTAACTTTACAAAAAATTTAAGACCCCAAAATGATTTCTTGCAGTCGGGCCCCTTCATAGAGAAGGCTGGCTCTGATAGTTACTCATGGTTCTGTGTTTATACTTCCGAGTTTGGTTTCCATTTTTTGTGAAGTTCTGTTCGGTATCCAACTGAGAGCACCCGGGTTCTCATATCTATGTAAATAGGTAGGAGAGGGGGGGGTCCATCTTTGCTGATTCCTGCTCCTTCTCGAAATTAGATTTCCTTCCCTTCGTTACTCGAAGCTCCCCGGTTCATTGATCGCTCGTTTCAAAGTGAGCCGTATTTTTTTAGGCACCGAGATTGGGTTTTCTCTTCTGGCTCGAAAGTACGTTTGGCTTCCATATCGTGTGAGCGACGTCCTGGTTGATATTTAGTTGAAGTTTACCTTTTACGATGTAGTTTACGTTTGAAGTTAAAATGGATAAGTACCTGAAAGTAGCGATGCTTTTTGAGTTTATTGACCGATACTTTGATGTTTGATGTATGTTTAAAATTTTCACGAACATGACATGCCCTCAAATTCCAGCAGAAACGACCAACGAAGATAACGATCCATTTGTTTTAAAGATATGTAATTTCTTTTAATATTTAACTTTTATTTGTTGGGTCTAATGCCAGCATTAGACCCAACAAAGCCGAATGAGCGGAGCTTTTTCGAATGAAGGCAGAAGTGCGCGCCTTTCGTTGTGAACGATCACCGTTCAGATGAAAGGACAACTTTGCTCGAACGCAACCCATTCCAGGGGGACTCATTCATCCATCCGCAAGTCAGAATTGAGATACCAATCAGAGACCGACTCAGTACCCTCAAAAGGTATGATTTGTGATGGGAACTAGGAGGTCTTTGCAGTCAACGTGCCCCAACTGCCATGAGCCAAAACGTCGGTCTTTGGCCGAGACGAGGACAGAACTCGCTGCCTTTCGGTTACGAGACGGCCGCTCTACCAACCAAGCGACGGCGGTCCCTTTTTATTTGGTATAACAATGGACGATGCTTATAGTAATCGTTTTGGACTCAAATCAAAGAGATCAATCCATCCGAAAGATCGATACATCCTGTGTATTTCAGAAATAATACAGTCAGAAAATACAAACTAACTCAGCATAATTCGTGTAATTAGAAAAAAAGAAATGTTAGAATATGCAGGATTGAAAAATATTCGCACATATCTTGCGTCAACTTCTCAATATCTTTTAAATACTATTACGCTATCAACATTAGAATAAATATTTGTAAAAACCTTGGTTTGAATCCTTTCTATTTTGAGCAATCCAATAGCCATTAATTCGTGATCATGACAAGTGGAGATTGCTGTATTTAGTCAGAAACCAGCGGGTGACCGAGCTCCGCTCGGAGAAAACAGGTATCGAAGCTAACTCGAAGATTTAAATTTTCAATTGTGATTTATCAAAACAATACATGCCATAAGAAAATTTGTGAAACCATTGGTGAAAAGATAACCGGTTAAAGTGCACCATTGTAAACTATTCTAAACAAAGTTAGAGTTTGGAAAGGGAACTATTCTATACAAAGGTAAAGTAAAGGTAAAGATTGAAGTGTGTTGAAGTTCAATATTTTTGACAAATTTATTTAGAAAAACCAAACATATATACATACATAAGAAACATATTATAAACCTATAACAGCATAAACATAAAACTTTATTAGTTCGCCATATTGGCTATAGATGGCAGCACGTTACCGCTTGAAAATTTAAGTAGCCATAATGGCGAACTAATAAAGTTTGAAAATATCCTATCTGTAACTCCGAACTGCTCGACGGTAGCGCTTCAAAACCGACGCCAATCGATTCCTCGTGGCCAAAAACCTCAGACCCCCAAGTTTACCGGAGTTTATTAATTCTGGGGCGATTTTCGACTTGGCAACCATTCCTCGTATTATAGTATTAGATATTTCAAAAACAAATTTGAGGGGATGAATTTCAAAATCCTAACCTCATCCACTTTTTAATACTTCAGATTGTAATTGCTTAGTTAACGAACCGCCCTCCCCCCCCAAAAAAAAACACCCCACCTCAATTAAATATTTAAATGGTTCTTAAAAATATTGATTTAGTAAGTACACTAACACTGAATGTATCGTTTTCAGGTTAGGTTTCATTTTGATTTGTCATTATTTGATAGTTTTTCGTACCTATACATCAAAATTTCCACGCGAACAGAGTCGCGGGTAACAGCTAGTAATTCCATGTGGAACTCGAGGAAAGGAACCGCCCTCCCCCATGTGGAAGCAATGAGATTCGTCACATTTTTTTTTGACAATTACAAACTTTCGTATACGAGAAAGTAATAAAACCTGTTTCCCAAATATTGTGTTTGTGTTGACAGGAACTCTTACAGCTCAAGTGTATCATTCTACTTTTGGCATTGGCAACAGCAGGAAATAATAATTATTATTTTAGAATAACGGGCCGATAGAACTTTGTAAATGTTATCATTTTCCTATTTTATTTCGCTGCTGCTCAAACTTTGGATTTAGTCAATCATTAATGCGTACGGCATGTTATTTCATCAAGTATTTAAACTTCTTTAAGAATTATTGTTAACTTTTCACTCAACACATTGACGCGCCATATTAATACTCCTCATAACACATTCATTGGGTTAAGGTTCATTCTCTAAAATAATACTCCTCAAATAAAATCCCACCAATTTAAAAACAACCAGCTTTTATTAAAAACACAATTAGAAATTGATAGAACAACACAGTAATAAATATATATACAGCTCGCGACACGTAATTGCATGAGTCACGAGATTGAGCGAGATGGAAAAGTGCGCGTGAACAATTATCAATTAAATATATATTTTTGATGGATGAAGATGTGTGTTATTCTCCATCGCTGAATGTTCCAAAAGTCCAACTTGGAAGACTTGCGAGTTTATTTGGAGGCGACAGCAACAGATTTTGCTACAGTTCCAAACTTTGAATTTAGTAAACTGAAGTGTACGGCATGTTATTTCATCAAGTATTTAAAGTGCTTTAAGAATTATCAAATAAAAATATTTTTTTAATGGATGAAGATGTGTGTTATTCTCCATCGCCAAATGCTCCAACTGGAAGGGCTGCCTGCGAGTCTGTTTCGAGCGTCGTTTGACGGCGGCACCCGAAAACCGGGTGTCGTCGGGAAGGTGGGAGCGGAGTCGTGTCGCGATCGAGTGACAAGTCTCGTTTTCGCGCCCGCGGTCGTTGCGTGCCGATGAGGTGGGCGAGCGTGTCTAATTCCTCGCCTCTATTTGCCTCGCGTGCATTCTCGGCGGCCATTAGGACGACTCGAGGATCGAATCGCTCCCTGTCAACGGACGGAGTCGTGTTTTTCACAACTCATTCATGTAACGTCTCATTTTGGTGGGAGCAACTGTCGGCTCCGATTGGGATGCGTGTCTTTGAGTGCAACGAAGATTCGAGTAAAAAAACAGTAATTTTAGATGGTTCCATTGTTAGTGAGTTAGGCTTTTGTGGCACAAGAGCCGTGCTGCGCCAAATATACTGTCGATTCCGATTGGGATGCGTGTCTCGAGTCGAACCAAGATTCGATTTAAGAGAACATAACACTAACTGTCATTTTAGATGATTTCATAAATGAATGACAAAGTAAATTCGATGTTATGAGAATACTAAATGTCGGTCGTTGTTAGCCTTTACAAGCTCGCCGACCGATAGTTAGCCTCATTTAGCTTCCCTTGTTTTTCAAGCAGTGCCAACGAGGGTCTAGAGTGCAGCTTGGCTACTTCATGCTTCACATTCGCTTGCACGACTCCTTTTTACAGAGAACACATTCTCTCTACTCATAGATAGAATACGGAAGAACAGCCATGCCCGAACCGGGACGCCCAGATCAAGGGGAAGATATGCTACCCCTATGCCAGGACGCCGGCATACTGAATATGTATTGTGAATAGCGAATTTTGTTTTAAAATGAAGTCATTCCGTCTTTTCTGTTCTTGGATGTCAGTTTCTGAATTTCGAATACAATTTCCGAGAAAAAGTTTCGGCTTCAAAAATGAACCTATAGCTTCTTTAGTTAAAAAAACAATCTCGAGTTTGTTTATAAGGTTGAAATAGAAGAAATAGCAAATAAACTTTTTACCATAGAAATTCTCTGAGAACTTGTAGTCACACACATATACTCACACGCAATGCACACACACACAATTTGCTTTGAATTAAATTTAGCTATATGTATTTTTATACTGAGTTCCAAGGAGAAATTAAGCATAAAAAATATGAAATTCAATATTATGAGAATAAGTACTGAGTGTGAATAACGGATTTTATTTTAAAATGAAGTAATTCCTTCATTTCAGTTCTTCCATATCAGAGAAACAGTTTCTGAATTTCGAATATATTTCTATATTTCGAATACAATTTTGAGAAAAAAGTTTCGGAAAACAATCTCGATCTTTTATTATAAAGTTGAAATAGAAGAAATGGCTAAAATAATTTTCCAATAGAAATTCTCTGAGAACTTGTAGTGATGTACGTCACACACACGCTCGCAAATGAGTTTTGACTAAAATTTAGCTACATATATTTTGATAATGAGAGTATGATTCTTGAATGAATATCTTTTGAGATAAGAAAATAAGCATGACAAAACACTTAGAATGGAATAAAGACTCATAAAAAAATATGGAATTTCAACAAGTATTGAAACAATCATTTTAAAGGAAAAAAAATCGGTGTTATTTATACTTGCAGTCATTGTTATTCTTTTAACATTTTATTTATTTAAACGGAAAAATATTCGAAACATTTTAATGATTTCTTTAAAAAGAAATGGTATTATGTAATTTTGGGTGTATTTAAATTTCTATGCACCGAATTTTACTCCAGAAATCTTCAACATATAAAGGCTGGATAAAGCGAAACAATTACAATAAAAAATGTGTGTTTCATATTTCATACGACTTCGAATTCCAAATTTACCAATGGTATTTATTTAAACTGCAACTTTTTGACGTCGCGACACGCGGTTCCATTGCGTGGAGATGGATCTGGTTATTTCAGTCGGAGCTGTCCCCTGTTTTAATTTGCAAATCTGTGTTCACGGTTTGATGTTTCCCCGCTTAAGGTATAATTGCGATCCCGTAAGCGGAGGACTTAAGCTCTTCTTGCATAATTGATCGCGCGCCTTCTTTCAAAGAGATGTCCTGATCTTGCGGATTTCTGCATTCAATTACGGGAGGACTCTCCGCTCAAACTATCGATCTTGGATCGCCTCTTGTCTTGAGAACATTTCCCCAGAGTTCTTTCTGTACCGATCAACGAGCACTTTTCATTGCTTTGCCTTTGGATGTCGGAAATTCTCCTGAGATTAGGATTTCATTCTAAGAATAAGTTGCATGTTGGAATACAAGCACCTGCATGCTGCCATCTTTTGTACCAGTTTTAATCACTTCAATGTCAGAAAGCAGTGCACTTATTTATGCGATATATGAATGCCGATTCTCTGTCCGTATTGAATAAAAATTCCTGCCTTCTATTAGGGACATTTTGTCCAAGCTTTTGTATTTAGCTCTCTCCTAATTAAAAAAAATGAACGCTCATTTAATATATTTTATGCATTTTTAAGGTGTCATGACTTAATCTATACTATTATTATAAAAGTGAAAGTTTGGATGGATAGATGTTTGTTTTTCAATCACGCCAGAATGGCTGAATAGAATGGGATGAAATTTAGCTCGGATATATATTAGAGTCAGGAATAGAATGTAGGCTACTTTTTATGCCGGTTCATTGAGTGGTTCATTTTTTATTCATTAAAAACTAACTTTCGCGCCAAAAAACGGAGGCCAAATCCTGCCAAAGTTGAGTAAGACTCCATTCCCTCCCCCTCAACAGAAATGAGGCTAAAGTTAGCAGAATTTCGACCGATTATTTCAGACGATTCCGTTTATTTTCTTTGTGTTTGATGTATTTGAAATCAAATGTTGTTAATTAATAGATCTTTCGGATTCATTCTGAAGTACTTTTAAATGAAAAGAAAACAGAATACAGGAAATAAAAAATTTCTAATCTGCATTGCGTTACCCCAACTGGCGTTGAAAATTCGTGGGCGATTGCTGACAACTGCGTTTTCATTTAAATGAAAAATTTAAAAAGGATGTGTAGCTATCTTCGTCTTGATCCATCAATAATATGGATTTGAACGGACTCGATTTGCTGTTTTGTTTTATTTTGGGTGTATAATGTCAATAAATTGCTCTTACGTCAGTTGTGTGTTTTTCTTATTAAATTGTATTTATGTTATACGTTTTTCGCGTATGCTTATACTTTTAAATGTATCTTTTTTAGGTTAGGTTTCATTTTTTTCTGATTTATCATTATTTGGTGGTTTTTCGTGCATAATACATCAAAATTTCCACTTTTGAACCACACATCATTTTCCAGAGTTCGCGGGTAATAGCTAGTAGATATATATTTCTACTTATCATCAAAGCCCTTGGCACAGTCTAAAAAGCAGCCAGGATTTCTTGGCAAGCAAAATCTTTTCATTAATTGAAAAGGAGTGATAAGTATCAACTGATATTCAAGATTTATAGAAGAATCAATTTAATGAAATGATAATAACATGATAAATAGCCTTAAATGATAATAATAATTACATGATAAATAGCCTGTGAAAAATATGAACAATATTGAACTGTGGAATGAAGTAAACATAAGATTTGAATTTAATAAATCTAGTGCCTCGTTGGTCTCACTTTGTTGGAGATTAAGTGTATGTCTATATTTATGTTAAATATTGCTCTGAATGTTATTCGCAGAGCCACATCCTCGATCCCTTTGGCCTGTTCTGTACCTGTTGACACATACTTTTTCATGGCACGTTCGAGGGGGAGTTGCGCTTTACACCCTCGGAACGTGTGGCTTTCCGAGGATCTGTTGTGGAGTGGGAATAAGTGGATCACATGCACGAAGACGAGGGACCGTGCAAAAATTGCATTCGGTTCTTTGCTTTCTGCTTTTTCTTTCGCTTGACTTGTGATGAGAATTAAGATTTAACTGGGGGACACCGCCCCATGCTCGCCAACCCCCAGGATTGGATTTTTGGATTTAATGGCGCGAGAGCCAAATATGGCCAATACTGCGCCAAACAAATGGTGTTTAAAAAAACGTCACGTACAATTCAGTTCAAAATTCTCGTCATAAAATGAAAGATATCCAATCATTAACAATATCAGCTTTTTTAAAAATGCAAATTTCATCCCAGGAAGAAAATTTTTTCAAAAACGTTAAAAGATTAAAATACCAATGAGATTTAACAGGTGAAAATGTAACGCTTGTTTTATAGTAATGTTTTAAGAAACAATAGAACAAGGGAAAAAATCATTGTAATCTTTTGATACGAAGTTTCTTTAGGTATTTATCATGAATTGGGGTACTTGAAGATACACGGTGAAATTTTTTAAGATCAATCCATTTAGCTTGGCATTCTAGAAAACAGTTTTATGGACTGTGGAGGACAAACTCGCAGGAACGGCTAATTCGGTTCCTCTCGGATCGCTTCGCTCGCTCGCTATCCACTTAACCACTTGAATCTAGCAAGAGATCTATTCAGATTCAAATTATTGCAAAATGTGATAAAACAATGAAAAGCATAAAAAAATACGAAGAAAAAAGTACACTCGAAAATTGAACTTTAGGGAAGTTCTTCGAAAAACACAAATAACCTCATTTAGGAACTATATACATCCATTTCAGAAACAAATATAAAAAAATTGTTCTTAGCTCACCATTTTTCAAACTGCATTACAAATTACATAGCTAAAGAAAATTGATATTAAAAAATAATTTGAAAGCAACTATATTGAAATTCAGTCCAATCCAAAATAAGATGAAAAAAACGAAAGAAATAAAAAATGTAAGGTAAAAAGTACACTAGAGAACTGAACATTAGAAAAGTTCTATGTAAACTCGAATAACTTCTCTTTTTCGACGATTTCGTTTTAAAATCGATACCGCTCGACTTATACTCATTGTACAACATTTTATCCTTTCATTGTTCAAACGCGTTCGCTTGAAATCTTATCAAAATGCGTGTGGATGTGACCCAGCAAGGTCGAAGTGTTGCCAAACTGCGATTGACAAATGCAGCCTGATTTCGCACCCACATAAGCTTTATATATATATATAGAGAGAGAGAGAGAAAGGGGGGGGGGAGGAGAGATTTTAATATTATTTTTTAAACTTTAGTGCTAATTCGATTATAGAATGGATTTTGTGAGGGTGTCTTTTTAACTCTTTACACTTATTATTATTATTTATGGTATGAACAGCTAAAACATCTGAATTCTTATCATACGAAATCTATTTAGGGATTTACAAATAACGGTGATTGCTTCTTTTTTGTTTCCAATTATATTATGTTGAAATGAAGAGGAGAATCATTGTATTTTGAAATTAAAATCGTTTTATGAATGCTTTAAACTAACTAATATTTACACTAAAAGCATTACTTAAAGGGGTTTCTTCCCAGTATCTTAACACGTTGACTGACTGCGTTCTTTTCCAGGACACCAACTACGAGTGATCTCGTGCCGTGTTTGCTTGCCATTTCTGTGCAGCGACGAATAAACTCGTGGTGCTCATATCGATAGATGGGTTCTGGGAAAAGAAGAAAAAATCAACGCTGGCTTGCAGAAACATAAAATTTATTAAAAATCGAGCAAAAAATATAATTATAAAAATGTGTTCAAATGAGTTAGTGTCATTTTATGGCCAATTTCTGAAAATTGCCGTGGCATTCAACGTGTTAAGTAAAGTCGAGTAATTATAAATAGGTATTGTAACTGTTTACCTCGGCCCTCTATCGGCCGTTGCCATGAACCATCAGTCCTTGTCTTGGGAGCGTGCGTCAAGCATGATGTGGTCCCCGAGTATTATTTTAATGCATATATGTTGAATGTTATAGTCCCAAATAGTTTTGTCCCCTGTAAATCATGCTCTTTAATGTCACTGAATGTATTTTAACTTATTTAGCACGATTTATTGATTTTAATAATCTACCCTGACATAATTTAAAATTTTGGCGCCCTTTCGGTCGCAGTATTTATTTTTAAACCTTATTTCCTTTTTCTTACTTGAACATGAATTCTTGCTCTGCTGAAAATACCGATAACATTTTATAAACTTAGACCCCATCTTCTTTATTCTGTAATAAATCGTTATCATTATTTTAGATTTTCTTTCCTTTGAAAAATACTTAAAAAATATTAAAAAATTATTAACTTACTTACTAAAAGTTACTTTTCAACTTTTTCATATGTATGTATTTATATTTTCAAGAATTTTATTTTAAGAAACACTGGTTATCGACCACATTGGTGATTTCTTTTTAATTTTATTTCTGGTAGTTCGAACTTTCCTTTTTCCGAAACAGTTTATTTTTTTCTAGAAAAAGAAAGATCTGACCTGTCATTCAGAGTCACCTATTTTTCAGCTAAAATTTGTCTTCAACTTTCTCAAACCTTTAATTTTCATAAAAATCTTCGACCATTAACATGATGTCTCAAAAATTAATAAAGGTGTTTACATAAACATTTCAATAACATGGGCAATGAAATGAAAAAACTGGACTTTGATCATTACGAATGCTGTGCTTTTTTATTTTTATTTTCAGTCTCACACATTGCAGTGAAGAAAATTAGTGCTTGAGTTTTAACAACGCGGCATTGTCGAATAATAGTTACGCAAAAGCCTGTTAGCGAGAGATCTTTGACTGACATTTACTAGCGATTTATTTCTGGAATGCGGTTGATATACAAGTATCAGAAAACCGAATATATATTTTAAATGTCAACTAAAATGAATTAAAACCAATTATTACAAATGTAGTTACTGTAAGATCACATACCAATTTGGATTTATCTACGTGTTTTTTTTTTTCAGTTGTTGTGTTTACGTAGAAAATATCGTTCGACTATCTTTTATCAAATTTAGTTCAAAATTTGGTACGGATGTACATTTTAAATGCCAAACATGTGTACCAAATGTTTTTTATCTAGCCATGCATGTCTTGTAGTTGATTTGATATGTTTGGGTTTTAATGGCGCCAAGAGCTATGATGTTGCGCCATACAATGGGTAAAATGATATTACTTTAAATGAATCACCGAAGGGAATAGAAGGAGAAGCTAAAATGTAATCAAGATTCAAATGAACGGATAAAACTTTATGGACTTTAAAAACGTAAAAAGTTGGACATGAGGTATCTTATCCAGCAGAAAAGATAATGAAGGGGAAGACTTTTGAAAAAAGCGCAAGCGATGGGCATTGAAATGTGGACATTCTGACAAAATATGCTGCACAGACATTTGACAATGACATCGCGAATACTGTGGTTGCTGTTCACCTCACAACAAGTGAATGTAGTGTGTCCAATTCGTAATCGTGTCACAACAGTATCTGCTTTTCTGTCCGTTCATGAGGGAAAAGGTTGCACACGGGGTTTGATCCTATGAAGTTTGTTGTTTATCTCCATGTCCCACTGTCTCTGCCATTTCGAATAAAGAAGCATTTTTATGTGTTTCTTTATGTCCTTCATTGGGATATTGGTAGCAATGGAATTTGTCACCGATTTGGCAGTCTCATGTCTTGTAGTTATCATGTTCCGTGCGCTTGGATAATGCCATAGATCGACCAACTATCCTTTTCTTCAAAGTTTGGTAGGAATCTACATTTAAAATGCCAAACCTGTTCCAAATGATCATGTTCCTTGCGCTTGAATAGTGCGATAGATTGACTCTTTCTCTACGAGTTTCGTTGAAAATTTGATAAAAGTCTACGAATTGGACGTAAAAACATATACTTGATTTTATGCACGTTCTGCCTGTGAGCACAAGTTTGCTGGCAGAAAAATGCATTTCTCGGACTAAGGGTGGTCTGAAATTGTCAAAATCTCGAGGTCTTTTTTTTTTTCTTTCTTTGATGATTACAATACAAAGAGAGATACTTACTGGCCTACCTTCACGAGAAAAGCTCTGATCATGGTTGCCGTAAGTAGACGAGTCTTAAGTAAAGGTGGGCTCAGACGAGGCTTACTATTGTCCGCAATCGTTGCCTCTCTGCTGTTGTCCCGGCATTGTCCTCGGTTGAACCGCTGAGACAACGTTTGTCCCGATGGGACAGTCATTTGCCATTGTCCCGTTGTGGTCACGTGATTTTCCGGAAGTAGGCGTGATCTTCTATTGCGGGCAATGATAAGCCTCGTGCGAACCTACCTTAAGGCATTAAAACAGACCACAGCATTGGCTAACTGAACGCTCTTCATTTGGCGAGAAATTCATTTCGTTTGCGATAATGCAGATATCTGGTTCTTTTGGCGCCAAATGAAACGCATCCCTTTCCTTCAGCCACAAAATGTAATAGAATATCTCCTTCCCAACCCGACTGACCCCTACTTTTAGGGTTGCTAGGGTTTTTCACGTGACGGTGGGTCAGTCCTCCTCCTAAGAGAAAGTGAAAACTACGTTTCAGACCTTAAAATAAGAACACTTCGCCATTTGCCGTTGGTCCCACCATCCTCCGTATAGCAGAATCAGTCTAACATGCGTACGATTGCATGTTGGGGCGAAATTATAACAGAGAATGGGGGGGGTGTATATGACCTCTCTTTATAGAATCCCTGTAAAATGGAAGAGGGGGGGGTGATGCCATTATAGGGCCCTGCGTGCGGGAGGGAAAGAGGGGTGACCTTGGGTGGAGTGGATAGCGTCTTTTGAGAGGATGATGAATTCCGGACTTTTATGGGCGTCAGGTATACGACCCGTTGTTTTTGTGTTCGCTGCCATTTTTCTCGCACTTGTCGAGGAGGAGGGGACGATCGACTTGACCTGTCTGCCACCCCCCCTTCGTGTGATACGAACGAGACGTGTGTTTTTTCGCGACATCTTCCCGGTTAGGATCCAGATCTCAGATAGATAAACATTAGTTTTTTTCGCCCCGGTTGTTTTTTCTAGGGAAATGTTATTATTTTTTTTTTAACAACTGTGGACCATAGGTAAGATAAAATCGTTAATCAGAAACTGATGCTGTATTTAATTTAGGGGTTTTTTCTAACATTGATGTTGCTGATATTTGAATATGTCCACTATTACTGCAGGTTGGCGTTGGTAAAATTTCACACCAAAAAAGCAATAAATAATTCAAATAACGCTATTCTTTTGTAAGGGGAGATAACATGCACAATTTTTATTATTAATTTACAGGGCCGCAGTGGCCTGGTGGTAAGGTCTCAGTTTTGGAACCGGAGGGTTTCAGGTTCGAGACTCGATTCCACGGAAGAACCGTCGTGTAAGGGGGTCTCTTGCACGTTGAATCTGTCAGGCCAAACGTCCTCCCGTTGGTGTGGTGTGGAGAGGGGGGTGCTAGTTCAGGTGTCGTCCTCGTCATCTGATCTTGGTTCAAAATTACGAGGTCTGTCCCAAAATAGCCCTCGTGTTGCTTTAAAACGGGATGTTAATATAACTAAACTAAACTAAACAAACTATTATTAATTTACATTATTATTTTTACTTTTTTTATTTTTGCTATTATTTTAATTTTATTCACCCACTATTACTGCAAGTTGCCGTTGGTAAAGTTTGGTTGGCATTGGTAAAATTTCCAGCCCAAAAAGCGATAAATAATTGAAATAACTTGAATTAATTGCTTTAAAGAATTAATTTCTTGAATTAATTGCTATAAAGAATATCGTTCCAAGTTACAGTAACCAGTGGGATGTGTTTGTTCATTATCATTTAAATTATTGCATTCCGTTTTAAAGATGACTTGCTTTCAATTATAATTATTTGACTGTATATAAATCATTTGTTAAATCGTTACGGTTATAACCAATCATGTATTTTAAAAGCGCAATGGGATTTTTTAAAAAAAAATTCTTGTGGTTTCTTACCATGTTGAAACTGTATATTGTTGTAATATTAGTGATGTAGCTATTGGGAGGTATGAGCGATTGATGTATATGCCCTGGTGTCAGCCTTATGAAGCGCCTCTGGTCGACTGCCATTTCTTGAAATAAATATCATTAAGTGTGACAAGATAATAACATGCCCTGAGCCCATCATTATTTATTGAACCACAAATGACAAATTAGAGCAAAAGTACTTCATTAAACTCTCGATACGCTTCCAAATAACATTACATGTTGTAAGCGATTTGATTTAGCTGATTTATCATTTTTTGAACTGGTTGAGATCAAACTTAGTGTAGCAGTTACATAACTCTTGTCTTCTCATTTGGATACCAGATGGCGATGCCTGATAGGCTTTCCCATCTGCCATCCCATAATGCATTGCGCATTGTAATCAGAATGAGATGTGATACTGTACTGATAAGCTGCGGGCGTGAATGTCTTGAGTTTGTGCTTGTTCGGCGTGTGAATGTAGTTATGAAAGAAATGTTCCTGAAAACACAAGTCCTGCACAGATCATAATAATCGACATTCCACCACATTAGTTGATTATTTTGCTGACTTTAATTACATAAATTGTATACATTTTAAATTAAAATTTTTTAAAGTTATCAAGATGGAAGGGAGATTGAATGATTTGAGATTGGTATTTGTCATAATTATAAAAGCTTGATGGCGTTCTTATTTTCAAACATTAAATAGGCATAAAGTTAGTTCCATGTTTGAAACATAAAGAGTTTTAAAACACTGTGTATTGCTTTACGCAAGAGGGTAGATTTTTATATTTATTGCAATAATTTAGAAAACTTATTTTCAAATTTATCGCAAAAGAACTTTTTATTTTTCTATCGTTTTTCATCGATAATAAAATTGTTATTATCGTTCAGGATTATGAATTCTAATGAAGAGAAATGAAGTAAGGTTTCGCGGGATTTTACATTTTTTTGTCCGAAAGAACCTGTAGATTTGAAAAGCAAAATTATTTGGACTCTAAATAAGGAGAATGAGGTCACCATTAAGTTACTTTAAGAAAATTTTAAAAAATGGTGCGTGTAATCTCAATTTACATAGGAATAGCGTTGTTCGAATTATTTTTTGCTTTTTTGTGCGAATTTTTTTTATAAATGTGGGGAGAAACTTGTGTAATTTTGTTTTTGTAACTGAATATGAGCACTTATTAAATATATGCATATTTTTATGCTGCCCAATCTTTTCACCCATTATTTTATTATTACTGTATTCGAAAGAAAAATTGGATTTTTTAAAAACTTTTTTAAACTATGGTTTTGAGGTTATTGTCAATTATAATACAAAATACTATAAATAAAACAAATTATTTTAAAATATAATATATCTTCAATTATTCATAAAAATTTGTAAATTTTTGTAAAATTTAACCACAACGGTTAACACTCTACACAAAATGGTAATGCAACAATCCTGTTTTTCTTCGTTCACAAGTTATGGAATACAATGATGAATAAAATGAACCAAAATAGAAGAAACATTTTGAAATGCTATGAAGTTATAGGTAAAAATTATAGATGCTTTTTTCCCCATACGTTTGCAACTTAATTTTTCTAAAAAACATCTATAAATGATAAAGTATTTCACCAGCTATAAATCATCAATCTAATGGCTCCATTTCATTGCCCATATCATTAAAAACGCACTCTGAAATTTTTATGCAAATACCTCTATTAGCTTTTAAGATGTCATATTAACTGTGGAGAATTTTTATGAAAATTTAAATGTTGAGAAAATTGAAGCGAAAGGCAAATTTCAGTTTGAAGATTTGTGAAAACATGGATGATAGACTAGGCCTTTCTTTTCCTGGAAAAGACTAACTTTTTTCAGAACTATTATAGTTAACTATTTTCGGAAATAGCAAAGTCAGATCTACAAGAATGAACAATTTTTAAAAATTCACCAATGACAAGTGTTTTTAATGTAATTAGATACCTTAAAAGTGACATTGGCGTCTCCTAAAAACTTTGACAAAAATGTTCGCACTTTTTTACCACCCGCTGACATCTCGTCCATTTGTCTACGGGAGAGTCGACCACATTTCTTGAGAAGGGTTTTAGAATGGACAGCAAGTGTCTGGTCAACTGGTCGGGGGCAGGGGGTCTCTTTTCGGACTGAATTTCTTTTGTAGTCACTGGACATTCTCAAAAGATCACGTGGCAATATGCGGTTGACATCTTCGTGTTTGTTGTGCCTGTCAATAATTACATACTCGAGGGTTTACTAGAAAATCTCCTTTTGTACAAAGGTAGATAGATGCGTTTTCCCCTACTTTTTTTGGAAATGAAATGAATTGGCATGAAATTTTTCGTGTAAACTTAAAAATATTTTTTTTATTGTGCTTCTACGATTTACAATGAAATGTTTGCAATTGTATTGATATAGTTGAAAACTGAAATATTTCTATTCATTATATAATTTTTTATGACCCATATATATTAGTTACGCGTTGCTGCCGCCAAAAAAATAATATTAGCTGCAATCAATCCATAATTTGGCAATGTTTTATCGAAATAGAATGAAGGGTATGACACAAAATACGGAGAAACAAATAGTCATTTTTATAGATTAGATTTGGGTATTCTTTTAGAATTGTAAAGCTTGGTGTTCTTTCAGAATGGTGATGAAAGGAACTGTTTATTGTATTCCGTGATTCGCTTAATACTTGTACAGAATTTTTAAGTTTAATGTTAGAAAATGGAATTAAAATATTTTATTTTAAAGTTGATTCAACATAGAAAATATATTTATACCATAAAATCGTTAATATAGTTGAGAAGATAAGTTTTTGAAAATGAAGATAGTGCAAAATTATTTGTACTATAATACTTTTGGAAGTGACTTCAAGAAATGCTAAATTTAATTACAATTTAAACCCCCCAGTATTGATCTCCTCAAAACTTTCTCGCATGATACAGTTGTTAAGTATGAGAATGACTTGCGTGGCATTTTGTTAAATAGTTATTCAATATTAACCTTAGCATTTCTACTAAATCTATTGTCTCCTCGGCTAGTTATTTGGTGATGGTAAATAGACGCGGTTGAGATCCGATTTTTTTTTAAATTTTAAATAATTATACTATGCCTATAACCATCTCGTAGATGTAAGCAATAAACTGACCCAATTTCATCGAAATCGAAAGTTTAGGAAGGCATAAGAGACTTACAGACAAATATTCGTTTTTATTTATATAGATTTGTTATGATTAAAAACACTATTGAATACAAAACAATAATTAGTTTAAAAACTAAAACTTTTCAAATTGATGTTTTATTATGGCCCCTTTAGAATTAGGGGTAATTATTTCGCTTAAACCTTAAAATTTAAATTTCTTTTATCTGTGAGTTTGTATAAATAATTATTGAGTTCCTGTTATAAAAAGTTGTTGAATATTGAATGACTTCATTTCAAACATTTGGCAATTCTTATTTTGCGGTTTTGATTTCAAATATACTTTAACTTTTTGAATCGTATTTTAATTTATATTCATTTATTTTAAAAAAAGAAGTATTAACGTGTTAAATGGCATGGCCATTTTCAGAAATCTGGCCTTAAATGACACTCACTCATTTGAACTCATTTTTATAGTTATATTTTTTGTTCGTTACTTAATAAATTTTCTGTTCATGGAAGCCAAGATTGATTTTTTGTTCTTTTCCCAGAAGCCATCGATCGACATGAGCACTACGAGTTAATTCGTAGCTGCACACAAATGGCAAGTAAACAAGGCACGGGAGAACTCGTCCTAGAAAAGAACGCCATCTACGAGATATCTCGTTGTTGGCAGTCAACGTGTTAATTCGGTGTAAAGACTGCATTCCAAATTTTATCTTGCTTGCTCGAAATGTTTTTTGAGTTTTCTGTCTCAGTCACAGAGCTCCAAAAATGTTGTTTTCGAGCTCGAGAAATCTGGAGCACGCAGACTCGTCACCTTTTTTTTTTATTTGACGACTCCACCACTTCTTATACGAGAAAGTAATAAAACCTATTTCACAGATATTATCTCGTCGTTGGAAGTCAACGTGTGAAACATTATTAAATCAAGGTCAATATATAAAATCTTATTTGAGATTAAAAATTAAAACGTGATCAGAAAGTATGTGGTCTGTTTAAATTGTAAGGAAAAAAATGGATTTAACTCGTTTTCAAAACCAACACCATTTTGAACTAGTTATAAAATGTTTAGTAACGATGGGGACGTAAAATATTTTGCAAACCTCCCATCTGAATGGCTATCTGTGCTGTTGATTCTACGAGTTTTCTTTTCGTTGGCAGTCGATGGGTTCAATTGGATAGGATAGGATTTGGCAATTTTCTGGTGCAAGATCCTTTTCTATGATATGCGGCGCCGAAAACACAAGTCATTTATTAAGTTTTTTTTATTGAATACCATAAAATTCGTCGTAAAAAAACTTGTAAAACAGTAAGTAAAATATGAGTAAATTTAAATTTCACTAAAAACTCCGATTTTCTTTAAAAACGGGAATAGTGTGAGGTTTTTCACCTAGAAGGAAAGACAAGTTAAAATCAGAGGAGTTAAAAAAGTTCACACGGTCTCTATAAAAATCAGAACATCCAATTAAAACATGGCGTATTGTCAGCGGAACATTGCTTGAGCCGCAAACAGGCGGAGATTCTCCAAACATTGATATATTATAAACGATAGTCATGCATTATTAAATTAACATATATTATCTTTTTTAAGATTAAAAATTTGAACGTGGTCAAGAAATTATATTTTGGAAACGAAGAATATGGCCTGTTACTTGTAGGAGGGAAATGGGGGGATTTAATTCGTTTTCAAAAGCACCGCCATTTTGGACTATTTGTAAAATATTTTGCAAACCCTCCATCTGAATGGCTATCTGTGGTGTTGATTCTGCGAGTTTTCTCTTAGTTGGCAGTCAATGGGTTAAATGTGATACCATATTTATGCATTATTAAATTAACCCTTTAACTGCTTTGTACGAGTGCTATACATGCATCGATTTATCGAATTTTGATCGTTGTAAGGAAAAAAATAAACCATTCATATCGATTATAATTCAATATTAAAATTACTTCGAATACATAAATTAGCCAAGTATTCAATGGATTTCCATTCGAATAAAAATAGGAAAATATTCCCAAAATAGGAGGTGTCATCTCATTAGATAGTAAAATAAATAAATAAAACAGTTAACCCTGCACAGGTCGCGCGGATTACAATAGTAACTTTAAGTGAGTTTGATGTTTAAAAAATAATTAAGAAGAAATGCCTTGTTATGTTTAAAGTTGATTAATTATTTTGGAGTTTTATTTTGATTTGAAAATGGACCACAATTGTAATCCACGCGACCTTTTACTTGACTTTATAGAGCGCGACCGGTGCAGGGTTAAAGAGTGATGGTCAATATATAAAATCCTATTTGAAATTTGCCGTTTTACGCAGAAATTATTAATATATATTATATTATCTGTTTTAATTGTATGAGGAAAAAAAAATGGTTTTAAACTCACTTTCAAAAGCGGCGCCATTTCGGACTGATCGTAAAATATTTTGCAAACCCCCATCCGAACGGTGTTGATTCGAAACAGGTCCATTTTTAATGTGTCATTCGAGCTCTTTAACCACCTCCCATGACAGCCATTTTCGTGCTGCTGCGGGCTCTGCAATTGTGTGCTTGGATTCAACAAGGTAGGGAGAGAAAGCGAAGGGGGGAAAAAGCCGATAAGGAGGGAAAAAAAAGAAGAAAAAAAGCCCCCCCCCCTGGCATTCTTAAGGCCGATCCGAAATTCCTCCCCTTCCTCGCGCGGAGCTGGTAGGTCCGGTTTTCGTGTTGAAGCCGGTGATTGAGCCGAGTGACGCCTGTGCAAAATGGGGGTGCTAACTATTCGGCCACCCACGGCCTTTTTATTTATCGTCTGTTGATGATGGATCTGTCAGGATGTCCGCGAGGGCATATAATTAGAAATGGTTAAAATATGGATTTGTGTATCGCACGTAATGAGGGCCGGATAGGTCTTCCTTATTTTTATCCTTTTAACTAGCTGGCGCGTTGCTGCCACGGAAGATCTTGGAAACATCGCTTGGAATTTAAAATAGTTCTCTTGTTTAGTTAAGAAGGATAGGAAGAATGATATTTATTTTCTTGTCGACCGTGAATGCATTCATTGAAATGGAAAGACATATAAAGAAGAAGCGTAAATATTAATAATTCGTGTATCAATTTGTTTATACCTGTCTGTTGCCATTCGACAGTATGTAACTAGAGCGATTTCTATGCCACATTTGCTATCGTTTTATATATATTTACTAACTAGTACCCGGCGCGTTGCTGCCTCAGAAGAAATAATATTGGAAATGTCGTTTGGAATTTGAAATAGTTATGTTTTTTAATTAAGACTGATAGGAAGAATATTTATTTTCTTGCCGGCAATAAATACATTCAAGGAAATCGAAGGATATATAAAAGGGAACCATAAATTGTATTTATTGTATTTTTATTACTCTTTTCTGCAAGCAAAAATTCATTTTTATGTATTGGATTTGTAAATTCTTTTAGAATTGTAAGGTTTGGTGTTCTTTCAGAATAATTAACAGAAGAAACTATTTATCGTGATTCGTTTAGAATTCTCAAGTTTAATATTAAAATTTTTTTATTAAAATATTGGCTTTTAAAACTGATTAAAAAATATATTTATAACATAAAATGTTTAAAGTAAAATAAATGAAAGACAAAAGTTATGTATTTTCAAAATTGTATGCATACTTAATTTAATTTTTGTTCTATTTTAATCTATTCAGATGTTCAGAGATTTATTATCGATGATTCAGGTCACCGGAGCATTCATAAAGTGTTTTTTTATCTGTTCAAATTTTAAACCCAAATGAAAATCGATTTGCGAAATGTGCTTTTAGAAGCAAGTGATTGCATCCTTTCCATATAATTATAAAAGAAATAATTTTTTTTGACATAATTATCAATTTGAGAGCTTAATACTATGGCATAGGCATGCAAATGAATGACTTTTCCGGAAAATATTGGTTAATTCGGTTTCCTTTTTTTTTTTTTTTTTTTTTTGGAAGGGACGGAAAAAGTAAATTGAATATGTCGTCGAATGGGGATAATTTTAGTACTAAAGGACTTCTTCTGCATGGCTAATATTATACGTTAGGCAACAAAGTTTGTTCACTTGCCATTTATCATTTTGTTCCCAGCTTCGTTTTAAATACTAATATTTTTTGTGAAAATCTGTGCTCTTATTTATATTTGTCTCATTATTTGAACGACAGATTTAAGCTGCCATAAACCTAAACAATGTGAAAATGGGCCGCATGTTTAGTAAGGGGAGGAGGGACAGCTTTATTTGGAATATCCTAACGAAAATAATTTTTGGTTTTCAGTAATATAGTAGTTATTTTTCTTTGTCAGATAAAAAGGATAAGCAATTTCCAAAAATTGAAATCAATGAAGCCCGGTGTCTCATTTTTTGACCAGATGGTTAGGGTTAAATGCATATTCCAGATTGACGGCTGTGACAGTGGCTGAATGTGTTCTTGGCGTCCCGTTTCATCCCTTTGGTTATCTAAAGTCTTACTAATGACTTTTTTCTTTGTATCCGGGGTTCTCTCCAGGGGTTAAGGAAAGGGGAGCGTCGTCCCCTATCCATCTTCGGGGAGTCATATCTATTTAAGAAGGAGTGCTTTTGGAAGTCCGGGACACCCCCGGGGGAATACGTCTCTTTCTCTGATGGATGGACAACCCTTCTACTCTATAACCCATTATTTCTGCCCTGTTTGAAAAGATAACGACGCTCTGTGTGTTTGCAAATACGAAGCTGCTTGTTATTTCTAGACTCTTAGTAATTTGAATAAAAATTACTAGTAATTCAAAAACATTTTAATTTATTCTAATTAAAATAATATTATTTTCAATAATGTTATTTTAATTAGAATAACATTAAAAAAGATATAACATTTGTTAATATTTTAAAATAACATTGACAAAGATATTACAGTTGTTAGTTTAGTTTTTCATTCATAATTCACTATTGTGAATATTTAGCAGTTGTAAAAGTAGTTTTTTTTTTGCTTCCACATTCTCTCCCAGATAAAGGCATTAGTACGAAATTAAAATTCTATTAATCATTTAACTGATTATTAAGTTCTGAAAGCTAAAATACTACATTATCATAAGGAATTGAAAAACATTCACAAATTTAAACGTACTTATTTTCTGTAAGAGTGCAAAATCGATTATAAAATCCCACATTTATAAACGTGTAACACGTCGATTTAAATAAAGTTCAAAATCAGAATTCAGAAACCCATTCGTTTATTATTTTTCTTTTACTTTATTACATTCGACTAAATGATACTTTATAAAACAAGCTCGCTTTTTATCATTGATGCATATGGTATATACTTTTTTTAAAAACTCTCTTTAATTATTCATTTTTTTACTGCATTATTTAATTTTTTATGTTTTGATTAAAAATCATAATTATTTCAGAAACTGTTACATCTTAAATTGTTATTTCAAAATCATTGTTGGCCGATTGAGCTTTGCTATCCTTGAATCTTACCTGCTTATAATTTTAATTAATTATCACCAATGCTGCTTTCTACCACTGTAAATTTGTGTCTTCTTCAGAAACATTTATTTATAATTAATTGTCAATTATTCTAGAAACGAAAAGTACCAGACCCCTTCGCTTTAATCCGAATTGTGATTTGAAATTTTTTAGTATTCAAATTTTGTTCATCTTTTGGTCCTATGTTTGAACCGTAAATTTGTAAGCGTGCCATCTAAAACCTACCTTTTTTTTGAAATTATTTTTGTTGCTTTTTTTAATAACCTTAAGTTTTTTTTTAATAACCCAATGACACATCGTACCTTTGTTATTACCGATATCTCAATATTCTGCCAGTTGCTAATATAGATATCTTTATTTTAATCGGTAGATTGTCTTTCAATGAATATGACAGTTGATATCTGCATCCTCTTTCCTAAACCAAGAACTCCCATACTGTGATATCAATAGATCATTGGCGTGTCGTCTTTTGTTTACTTGGCGAGGAACTTGGGATCTATTGACTCACAATATCATGCCGAACAGTGCAATGTGATCACCTCTTCCTATAATTGAGTTAGACGTCAAGCTAACACGCCTCCGTATAGGACATACGCGCTGTACTCACAAACATTTGATCTTTGGCGAAAAGGCGCCAATGTGCCAGACGTTGATCCAAGTATAAAGAACATTTTAATTGAATGCCCTACTTACCATTTCTATCGTGTCAACCTTTTCAATAAATCATCCGTAAGTCTAACTGACTTGATGGGTGGGAAATACCACCCAAATATTTTTACATTTTTAAAAGCAATTCATCTTTTTACTTCAATCTGGCTGCTTTTCAACCTTTTAGAGCTTTATTATGGAGTGGCATCATTCACTGGCCATTTAAATTTTTTTTCGAAATGATTTTATTTCTGTGATTCAGAAATTTTAAAATTTTAATTAGCTGATTGTTACACCTCTTATATTTCTTGCAATTACCTCAATTCGTATTAATTTATAATTCATTGGTTGGGTTTATATTAATGTCGTCTTCATTTGAACCCTATGACTGGCGCAGTTTGACCACAAATGGCTCTTGTGCCAATAAACCCTGCCTGCCGACAGTGAGGGGAAGAGCACCGAATCTCTCATTTTGTCCTCCGTCCCCGTGCGCATTGAATATGTACATTCTTTTTTTGTCTCCGTAGAAAATGGATGACTTCCCATTGATATCTCGACTCCGCCTTTCGGATGGAGCGTCGCACCACGTGCTCGTTTGTGTATTTAGTTCCCTATCAAGGGAATAAAAGTTAAATACTCCGTGGACGGTCCGTCCCTCGGTGTTATTCCGAGACGTTTCACCCCTTCATTTCGCGCGCCATTTGATGCGTTTGTCTCGTGTTATAATTTGCACTGAAAGGAGGAAGGATGCAAGCAGAGAAATTTAAAATTTTCCGGTGGAGACTTTTTTTCTTTGTTTTTGTATTGAAGGATTTTTTCAGAATTTTTCGGTAGTTGCTATTAACTATTATATATAAATTTTAGACCATGTTCATCTTGGTATGATTAATGTACTTTAATTTTTTTCTTTGTTCTAAAATCACTAAAAAAAAATCAGAATTTTTTTTTTTTTAAAGAAAAGAGGGGAAAAGTGAAGGATTTTTCAGAATTTTCGGTAGTTGCTATTAACTTTGATATATAAATTTTAGACCAAATTTATCTTGTTATGTTTAATGCACTTTATTTTTTTTTCTTTGTGCTGAAATCAGAAAAAATTATAACTAAACCAGAAAAAATATTAGTCAAAAAAAATCAGAAAAAAAATTATAAAGAAATCAAAAAAGAATTTAGTCAAAAAGAAAGAAAGAAACCAGAAAAAAATTTAATCAGAAAAAAAGAGAAATTTTTTAAAAAAAATAACAGAAATTTAAATCTGAAAAATTTTTTGTGAAATATATGGCGAATTACGATATTGGAGCGGCTGATATCAATAAAAATGCGATGAAGATGACATTGAAAAGTTGGCACTAACGCATAAACTCTATGATCCTACAGAAACAGAATTTTTCTTTTATGTTTGAATCAAGGTAAGGGGATTTTCATGCAAGTTTCTCATTTTTTCCACCTTGAAAAATTCGTCATTGAATTTGTGAGACAATTTTGAAAGTTGGTACTTATTTTTCATCGATAGTTATTTCGGGAAAGTTCTGAAATGTGTTTCCTAGCCGTTTTCCTGCAACCGTATCTATCTCTGTTCATCCCGAAAACGAATACCCACAACCGCCTGTCTGGACATCAGAGATCTTGAAGATGGCCAGAAGGCTTGTCGACATCGAAATCCTCAAAAGTAATTAGTAGTTAAAACACTTATGTACTTTTTAATTTTCTTTTTCTTTACTTCTGCTAGAGTAATTTTCTGTTCGAGTTTCTGTTTTGAGTCATTTTCAGTTTGAGTTTCTTGGCATTCTGCATAAAGTTTCTGCATTGTTATTTTGAACACCTATTATGTATTTTGGAATGTATTCAGTGTATTCAGCATGTCATAAATTTAGATATTATTAAAAAATTATTTGGTTTTCTAAGTATTCACTAATCGCTTCTTTCAAAATTGTTTTTTTTTTAAAGTAAGAAATTTAAATCAAAATGAACGATTAAATATAATTCTTTGAAGTAATTGATGCTTGTTTGAAAATTACATGGGCAACTGTTTGCAGGTTTGAATTTGTGTGGATCAGATTTTTTTTTTGGCCGGGGGGGGATTTTTTCTGTACCATTTCAGAAAGTAGTAAAAAGTCTGTGTCCATGGTTGTAGTTAAAAAAAAAAAAGATCCAACGCATATCGAAAACAAAAAAGTTCATATAAAAGCATCATTTGAATTAAAGAGAACATTTTCTCATCTATATATATAAAACTGAATGTGTGTATGTCTGTTTGTACTCGATAAATTCAAAAACCATACATCCAATACATACAATCAATAAATAATTACATTTTATTTAGCTTGAGTCAAACAATGCATTGATGAATTACGAGTTTTAGATTTCTTCACGCTTTGCTCTGTGAGCCATATTTTACAAAGTATTTTTATTTAAATAAACTCCTACGGCCTTTTTGCCGCACAAAGAAGCTGCTGAAGTAATATTTCGTTTTAATTCATTATTCGCCTGATTAAACCGGAAACCACGAGCGTGTGACGCATAATTTTCAGCTTCATTTTTATATATCGGGAGAAGAAATCAATTTCCGATTAAACCTTGACCGAATCATTTCGAAATCATCATTCAAATCTCAGTCTGCCTTTTATTATTGTCGAATGAATCTCTGAGCCGGCGCAGACCGGTTTATCTCCGTTTTTTGGGGGGAGACCACTCGAGGTGGAAGCTCTCGAGGAGAGAAGAGATAATCTTATCTCCCAGTCACAGTGTCTTTGTCACCTTGGTGAAACTTTTCTCATGAATGACAGGATACCACTTTCAGTATCTCTTGGGGTGCAGGCCTGTTTGAAACCCCGATCGGAATACCCGTCAAAAGATGTATGCCACCAAAAAACCTTGATCGAACCATTTTAATACTGTAATTTATCTCGATGTAATTCACTGAGCGTGATGAGATAAAATGGTGGTTTCAAGAAACAAACTTAGAACCACGATATCATTATTTCTAGCTTAAAAGATTATTCTAACATTATCTTCCCTTACATCAATGGGTTCTAACTGCTTGAAATTACACTGTAAATATATTGATTGAAAACTTCTTTTGCACTAAATGTGAAATATAAAACTACTTATTAAATGAATTTTTTTAATGTAAAGATTGCATTTTATTCCTTTTGTGATGGGTAGATAGCGAGTCACTTGAACCGTGACATTTGAGGTTTGTTTTGCCAGTATTGTGAGAAAAATTTAGTGAATAATTTTTTATTACATCTTTATAAGTAATTATATTGCACTTGGCGATGAAATGGGGATAAGTAAAGTTTTAATTTACACCAAATTAACAGAAAAATTTAAAACAATATTATTTGTTAATTCCACTTTTAGGCATGTGCAACACTCATGGTTATCTTTCTGCTTTGTCTACCTTTTATAAATAATGGAAATTTTTCATCTCTCGGCTAGTTATTGAACTTGAATAGAGACACTGCGGGATGAAGCGACAGAGGCTGTTATCCCATAGGAACCGTAAAATTACAGTTAGTGAATGCCAAAATGCTTGAGGGCTTGAACGAAGATGCTGAGATGTTGTTTGTTTGCGAGAACTTGAGGCAAAAGAGATATACGGTTGTTCGAT
This sequence comes from Argiope trifasciata, assembly GCA_026543055.1. Classification (NCBI taxonomy): domain Eukaryota; kingdom Metazoa; phylum Arthropoda; class Arachnida; order Araneae; family Araneidae; genus Argiope; species Argiope trifasciata. Next base: position 309,842 of record JAPMOQ010015367.1, on the reverse strand, counting down.
GGTGAGTTTTTTCCAGAGTGCTTTTCTGTAGGCTGCATATTTTGAGCATTTTAACAAGATGTGGGAAATGTTGTTGTCTTCATTACATATGATACACAGGGGGTTTTCTGAGACAGGCTATTTATTGTCTGAAACACTTAAGCAATAATCCTGCATTTTTTTTTAAAAAAATAATAATGGGGCATCCAACGTTATCAGATGAAAAAAAAAAAAAATCCAAGAAAGATCGTTCAAGAAAAGCTGTTCGTTCAAGCAAGAAATCGTTCAAGCTGATGATAGTGAAGCTGCGAAGTTGTGGAAGTGTGAAAAATGGATTCAACATCTAGATATTGGAGATACAAGTAAATAATGTTATCATTATGGGGCTTGAGTCAGAAAATATATGCGCTCGTCATAGAACGATTAAGCTTCCAGCATCAATGAAAGGCCAGTTGAATTTAAAAACTTGATAACTATAACAGACGAAAGTCGCTGTATTGCTTAAGTGTTCAGACGACAACTAGCCGAGAGATGAAAAATTTCCAAATATTTGAAAATGGTTAACAGCCAGAAAGCTATCCATGAGTGCTACCACAACCACGGGCCTAAAAGTAGAATCATCAAATAACATTGTTTTAAATTCATCTATTAATTTGGTGTTAATTAAAACTTTACTTTTCCCTTTTCTTGTCACCATTCCACCGTCAAGTGCAAAATAATTACTTATTACGACGCAATAAAAATATTCACTAAATATTTCGCACAATACTGGCAAAACAAACCTCATATGTCACGGTTCAAGTGACTCGCTATCTACCCATCACAAAACGAATAAAATGCAATATTTACATCTAAAAAAATTCATTTAATAAATAGTTTTATATTTCATATTTAGTGCAAAAGAAGTTTTCAATCAATACATTTATGGTGTAGTTCAGACTATATCGGGGTTGCCGAGCGAAGTCAGCTAGTATTATGTAAAAATATATTCTTTGTATTTTCCTATCCCCACCGCTTATGTGAATGAATTGACGATGTGGTATAGTATCAAAAAGGCAGATAAAATTCTTTTCTGTACTATTTTCTCTAAAAATAATTCATACCGCTGAGATGTTATGAATTACTCTCATTGTATTTGAAGAAATGAAAAGGTAACCAAAAGAATTGGGTTCAAAATTTATTATTCAATTTTATCATGGAAATATTTCGGAGTTCGTTTCAAAATTTCTGTATGAAAACATTTTAAGTAAAATTTCAATCTATTTAAATAGATAGATATTTTTTCGTGGTTTTTCTTTTGAATTTCTGGTATCATTCTAAGCATCATGCTGGTAAGCATCATCTTAACCAGTAATCGGTTATCATTTTTACTCGATATAATGCTTTTTTTATGGTGGGGTTTAGCTAACAGTTCTGTTATATTTTACAATGTAAATTGATTCATATAATAGTGATTGAAAAATTTTCATTTGTGGTGGAAGGCAGATTATTATGATCTGTGCATTAAGCAACAGGACTTATGTTTTCAAGAATATTTCTTTCATAACCATATTCACACACTGAACAAACACAAATACAGGACATTCACGCGCGCAGCTTGACAGTACGGTATCGCACCTCATTCTCATTACACTCGCAATGCATGATGGGATAGCCTCTCAGGCATCGCCATCTGGTATCCAAAAGAGAAGACAAGAGTTACGTAACTACTACACATTTTAAAATTAAAATGATATAAAATTAAATGACTTTAATTGTTAAATTAATCTTATGTAAAGTTAGTAAAATTTTATTCGAAGATTTTTAAAAAAAATGTATATGTGGATGTACTTTCTGTTCTTAGATATGCTACAAGACATCTCCAATAGCTTTTATTTTCACATGCCCCCAAGGGAGGAATCAACCTTTTCCATTCATTGCCACTTGAAGCTTCCTCGGTGCTAACGAGTCTTGTTGGTGAGCGAATGATCCTGAAAACGAGAGGAAGATGTGAGGGACTTTTTTCCTCCCCTTTTTTTCATTTATCACAATCAAAAAACCTGTTGCTCTCTTCTCACCCACCCGATTTCACTCCCTCCCCCTATCCCACCCCTCTGACGATCCACACCTGTAATCAGGCCCCGGGCGACCACTGCCGATAAATCAAGGCCTAATTGACCACTCCGAGCAGATCCCCCCCCCTTCTCTTGTACATAAGGGGGGGGGGGTGTAGAAGTGATCGTTTCATGGATTTCGTTGTGGTTCGGCCGATGAGCGAAGGCATTGGATTCGGAGCCGTTAAATCGTGTTTGCGCCCGCGGCAACCGACTCCTTTAACGCCTCGTTTTTTGTTTTTCTTGATCAGCTGACTTCGTTTGACACTGCTAACTAGTTCCCACCTGTTTGATAGTCTGCGCGGTTAGCTGGGGATTAGCGTGGAAGGCATTTCGTCATTAGGTTTTGCTCCCGTCTGGTGACGATTTGTTTGAACGTGGAATGTAATAATAATCGTTTGATTTTGTTTGGGGAAATGAACACATTCGCTAAAAATTAATTAATTGAAAAATGGATTTAAAATCTGTGAACTCATTCTAATGACAGTTGTTATATTGTAATATCATCTGAGGATTATATTAATTGAGATTTTTAAACTAATTTCTTTGTAGGATTTATCTCTATAAATAAAAATGAATGTTTGTCTGTCTGTTATGCCCGCTCATCCGATGGCGATGAAACTTTGAATACTTATGACTTGCACTTTTTTTGTTTCTTTTGATGATGGAAAGAAAAAATATTGCCAGCCTTGAATAATGAAGTTAAAAAAATAGAATGAATATTATTTACGCTTCTCCTTTTCAACGAATGTATTCATATCCGATAGGGACATAAATAGTATATTTTTTATCATTCTTAATTAAACAAGATAGTTATTTTAAATTTTAAACGATATTTCCATAATTATTTCTTTTGCGGCTCCGGGTACAAGTCAGTTTTTTATAATCATGACTCTTCTAAATTTTTCGGTCCTTGTCGCATCACTTTCCAATTCCATATTACCAGCCGCCTTTAATGACGTGTTGGTTCGCCGTGGGTTATTAGTTATATTTCGTTTCAGTTACATTATTTGATTATAATTTCACGATTCTTTTAAATTGGCAATCATTAAAGTAGTGTTGTCATTCGTGCGGTTTGTCCATTGTCTTTATAATGGTGATCGGTTCTATTTCAACACAGTGCTATTAAAAACGTAAATATCCTATTCTTGTATTTTCTAAATTTCATGATATAATAATTTTTTTATTCGTCTTTATAAACCTCACTAGTATTATATAGAACCATTTTTTTAGCTTTTTACATAATAAGACAGTTACTTGATTAAATATTTTTCGAAATCTCCAAAATTCTTGAATATTTACCCGACTTTTAAATTGGTAGCATTGAAAAGACAATTTTTTAAATTTTAAAATGTGTAAATCATTTCTGAATTTTAATCTTTTTCTTATGCTATCACAGAAAAATGCAAAATTCAGCATATTTTAAATTTATTAATTAAATTCCTATTAAAATTTTAAAAAACTCTTTTGCACATTTTTATCTTCTAAAGTATATATGTGTCAAATTTGATATGTAGATCCCAATGCATTCATTTTTATTATGAGTAAAAATAAAGATTTAAATCACACCGACATTTAGCAGATTTTTTCTTCCTAAGTTTTTAACCGAGGGAAAAATGAGGCTTTTAAATATTTGATGAAACAATAAAAATGATTTGACAGGCACTCACATTGTTAATTTTTTCTCTCTAGAATATAATTCAAAAGGAAAGAGGGGAATGCGTGGCTAAATTCTCATTAAAAAGACAATTTTTTAATTTTTCAAATTGTGTCGAAAACTGTTTTGTACCATAATATTTTCAGAAGTTACCGGAGAAAAATCTTGAGATCTCGCATGAATTTTAATTCATTAATACCATCAAAAGCTCCAAATTGCACTTTTCAAAATATATGTTTCAAATTTGGTAGCTTTATGTCTGTCAGTTTGTCCAGTGCAACACACATTCATCCTTATTATGAGATTTTGAATTGCGCTGCTATTTTGCAATTTTCTTTTAATAAAGTTTTTAAAAGTTGATTTAAAAAGTTATTTTCATTGCATTTTTTTCCATTACATTATTATTACTTTAAATATATAATAAAAAATCAACAGGTGGAGTGTTTCATGCAGACCTTTTCAATGAAACGGATTAAAAGGAAAACATTACGCTCTTTTATTGAGTTTGATTGCATTACTGATTTTAAAAAATGAAGTTGCGTGAAAAGCGTTATACTAATTGATAATTCATTTGCAACATGAATTATGCTTTTATAAATGTTTCTTTTTGCATTAAAAATATCATTGTTAATATACACCTTTATTATTTTAACCCTTTATTCGCCATCCGTTTTTCAACTTCATTTTTGCACCAGTCGTTTAGTTTCCTTTGTAGAATAATCCCAGGAATCCAAGAAAAAAATGTAACTAACAGAAATATCATCATTCATTCATTCAATTGTCAATTAAATATTTTCCTAATTTTATCTTCTATTAGTTTCGTGTTGTTTGGGTTCCATTCTCCGTGTTCTTCAGAATACCCTCAGTAAAATTATGAGCTAGATTTAAATGGTGCTTTTAAGTACCGTCAGTAAATAAAGATTTTAAATGAAAATATTTTTCTCATTGTAAATAATATTGATCTTCCATGTTCTCGATCAAAGTTATTTATCATTTTCTAATCAAATTATGATCTAAGGAATAACTATGAAAATGACTCTATTTCTAAGTTATATAAATGTTACCTAATCATCTATAATATATTTATATTATAATTTATTAAACTTAAAATATGTCTGCTTTATATAGGTATTTAGATTTCAGTGCTCATAAATCTTGATAAAATGAATCACTCTTGATTCTAAACTGGATGTTGGTGTGCTGGAATATATCGAAAATTAAGCATTTCAATTTATGAATGTTCTCCCCTTTCTTGCAAAAGTGATGTGGACATTGGGGAAAATGATGCGGTCTAGATCGAATCGAAGTTCATTTTCGTTTCGTCTGTTTCGAACAACCCAGTCTGCTCTGGTTCTCAGCCTATAAAACACCTCCGGGGCTGAATGGAACATTCGAGTCCTACCACAAAATCGAAACTCATTAGGTCGAAAACGAAATTAAAATTTATTTCGAAATTAAACAATAAAAAGTTCACAAACTGAAATAAAACCTATTTATGAAATAAATCTAAATTAATGTAACAAAGTAAGCGAAATAAAAACGAAACTAAAAATTATTTCGGATTAAAACAAGTTTAAAGTAAAAAAAAAATCATTGAAGATAGTGAGCGTAAATGCAGCTACAACTAAAATACCGATGAATCTAAATTAATTAACAATATAAGCTAAGCAAAAAGGAACACAACCGAATCAATCAGGATTCTTTTTCTAAATAGATTGTAATTTTGATTCAATTGCATTCCTTTTTACTTAGCTTATATTGTTAATTAATTAATATATATCTATATATTTGTTATACGAAACAGTTTGCATACTTCCAACCTTTTATAGAATTTAGTATAACTATCCGAAGATTCAACATTCACTTTTGAAAACACCTCGTCATTTTGCCTCCTTTTTTAGAGAGCAATTGAAATTCTGCTCATTACAATGTCGATGTTTTTCTGTTGAATTTTTTTTATAAAAGTTGTAATACATGGCCTTGAAATTACGAAAGGGAAATTGTTATGCTTCGCGCATGCAGCTGAATTGGTTTTTAAGAAATACTCATTTTTTCGAATGCATGCGAACTTCACTTTAAATTTTAATACGATGCTTAACACATATTCTGTAAGTTTCATTTAGTTTGACTGAAGCTGCATTTTATAAGGGAAAGAGAGAGAGAGAGAAAAAAAAAACTTTGCAGCAGCAGAGAATTGAAATATGACCAATGATTTTTTTTATTTCGTCACAACTACTGAACGTAAAAATGCATATTATTTTATACAAATTAGTTTATATACTGAAAATAAAAGCGATTCATTTCATTGTTTATATATTAAGGAGAGGGCTTGTTTCGAATTTGACTTTTTTTCCCGCCTAAAATCTCTATACAAAATAATATTATATTGTAATAAACTTAGGATTTCATATACAGTCGTCGAACAAAGCAAATCCTGTCGATGCTGCTACGTTCTGTGGTGGCGGGGTGGTCGGCTGTGTACGAGAAGAAGAAGGATTGCATATGTTAATAATGTTTTTCGCAATTATTGCGCCGATTTTTTATTGATTATTAAAAAAATCGCCTGTCCGCATACTTTTGAGACACATTGATACGAATTATTTGATATGTTCTGTCAGTGACACTACAAGACAATGTGGGAAATTTCTATTACTTTATGTATTTCGAATTATGTTTATTATATTCGAATTATACTTATTTTCAATCACTTTTTGTTTACTATGATATAGCATTTAGTATTACAGTGATGCTTTGCTCTGTACCATTTGATTCAATATTTTTATGAAAACAAACGAGATAAAATGCTAAGAATCAGTATCCCTAGTTTATGATTGGTTGCAGAGGATGTTTTAGGATCTGCTGAGCGGAATTATATTGTCACGTAGAGAGAACTCAAGAAGACACGGGAGGTAGAGTTCAATCCATTTATTAGCTCAACTATGAACCGAGGGCACTGTGACTTCAGCTTTTATACAAGGAGGGAAAGTTTCAGAATACCTTTCTGGTGACAGTCCAGAGCACTCATTTGGTAAATGAAAGAAAGGTCCAGAATCTTCTGGAACACGAAATCAAGGAAAGATACTTAAACAAATTTTAAGCCTTCTGGAATTCGAACCCATGATCTCCTGACTATGAGTCCAGCGCAATATTCATTTGTCGTATGAGCTAAGGTCTTGGTTTTCGAGGGTTACCTAAGATGATATTACAAGTCTCCTACTGATTACTACTATAAGCTTTGTGATACAATTTGATTAAAAATACATGCGCATATTTTGTCTGCTTTTGTGAGATGTCAGGTTTATGTATTTTAGTTTTGTTGTTTACTTATTTAAAGAGACTTTTTGAGTCTTTTATATTGGACATCATGCAATAAATCACTTACAATTTACGAAAATCGTTATTTATTAAAGTGGAAAGAAATTTGAACACAGTGATTTTCGCAAAAATGATAAGCATTCGGAAATAATTTCGATCATTATTTTTTCCCTCCCTTTAGGAAACGCGTTTTCTTCCTTTGTGAGTCGTTATCTGGTAATTGGTCTTCGGATGTCGGGTGGTCGACCGGCTCTGATGCAAGACAATGCGCCGTAAACGCGCCCCGTACACTTGTCTGCCCGCTCTTTATGAACGCTTTGTCTCTGCTGTTCAAATCCGCGCTAATATTCTCTGAGTCGCATTTCTTCGATGTGTCTGTAAACCGGAATGAGCTCGAATCTACAGAAGTGGGACCAGATTAAGGTATCCGACTATGTTCGAAGGAAATTTTTTGAAACATTGGATTATTTAAAACTATGATTTTTAGATTTATTGCCGATTACAATAAAAAACACCATAAATGCAACAAAATTATTTGAGATTGTAGTATATTTCGAGAAATAGGAAAATGTGTGGTGAATTTTAATGAAATTGCACCGGAATAGCTAACACTACACAGAATGGTAATGCAGCAATCCTATTTTTCTTTGTGCACAAGTGATAGAATAGAATGATGAATGAAAGGAACTAAAAGCTAAGCAACATGTTGAGATGCTAAGAAGTTAGAGGTAAAAATACACGTATATATGCATTTTTTCCATACATTCATAACGTAACTCTTATAAAAACACCTGTAAATGAAAAAGTATTTCACCAACAATAGAAGTTTTGGTTCATTTCGTTGCCCTCATTACTTAAAACACACTCTGACATGTTTACGTAAATACCTGTTTTAGTTTTTGAGATGTCATGTTAAACGGTGGGGAATTTTTATGGAAATGAAAGTTTTGTGGAAACTGAAGTGAAAGACAAATTTTAGCTCAAAAATCTGTGACCCTGGATAGTAGGTCAGACTTTCTCTTTCCAAGAGAAGATTAACTGTTTTGGAAAGAGGAAAATTTAAACTAGAAGAAATAACAATTAAAAAAATATATGCGCCAGTGTGGTCGATAACCAGTGTGTTTAATTTAGTCAGATACCTTAAATAAACACTTGTGAAAAAAGTCTGAATTTTTGTCAAGAAATTTCTTTGTTGGATGACGCTTTTGTCAAATGTCGGTGGTCGAATAGAAGTCCTACACACCTGATATACAGGATACGTGTCCTTTTCTCCTGCGAATAATTTTTAAACTCAACTTCCTTGGTGATAAAAACGGAGTTCATTTATGAATTGTAGATTAAAATGAATTATTGTTGCTTTTCTAGTTGCAGAAGTAATTGACGTGATAGTGAAGATGGTGAAATAACTCGAAGGCACAGGTTGTCTTTTCTGGGGGTTGATTAGATAACATAGCAGCAAAAGGCACACGGGCACTCCATGGTGTAGTGGGTCTAGAAAACTGCACTGTGGTTTATTTGGGGAGAGAGAGAGCCAAGATCACATTCCCACCGTCCAAGGGTGAACTCCGCTTCTCCTGAGAAAAAATATATATAAACAAGCATCCACAGTGAGACCACTTGATGTCCACTCCCCACCGTTCCCAGGGTTGTCCGCTTCTACTGGAAAAAAAAATACATAAACAAGCAGCAACCGTGCTGCCGAGGTATTTTTACATGATTGGCGGCTAGCTCCGTCCAGGAAGATCACGTGCTTAACATTCATAGCTTCTACTTCATCAACTTATTCTTCAAATTAATTTTGGACAATTCCTGTATGGTGAATGGAACTATTAACACAATAGTACAAGGTCTTCATCAAGAAACACAATTTGTCCATTGGCTGAAGGAGACCGACTAGAATGTTGTCCTCTTTCCCTCATACAGGACATAACCCCATTTCACCACTCATAAGTTCTTCAAAATCGGCACTTGATGAGGGTTGCGGACGCTTCCTGGTATATCAGGGAGAAAAATTCTACACAACGACCTCAAAATTGAACCTGCTTCGGGATTTATTAGAAGAAAGTCATTAATGTACTTTTAAAAATTGCCCCAGATTCGTAACAAGTTATTGAATTTACCTGCTTACAATGCAACTGTACCCAACTCTAGGAAAAGACCTAGAGTTGCAATTGATAACCGATGTGTCAATTTTCCTTCAGTGAAAAAACTGAGGACTTTGTTACCTAGTCTGGTGGATTAATCTTTTTTCAAAATCCTCTACCTATTTTGGCCCTAGATAGCTACCATGTGCTACGCGCGTGATATTCCTGAAAATTGTTCGAAAACTACTAACTAAGCAAAATAGTTTGGTCAGTCCCACTAGTTAATAAGGCACGTGCGACGTAACTCCTTTAATTATTCTCTCAATTCACCCCATAAATAATCTAAATATTTTAAAATTTATTAATTACTTCAAAAAATACTATTTATCAACTTTAATGACGTTAGGGCTTTATTGCGCTCGTCTAAACTAGTTCAATTCATTTTAACTTTCCCCAAATATTACGAATTAAAGTTTCTATTCCAAATTATGATGTGGAGGTGCTCACGTCCACTTTGTCTCAACGCGAAACATCGCGACGCCGTACAACTTTAATTATTTCAATTATTCTAACGGTTTAACTCCATGCCGGACGAACAATTTGACCTCATCGTGATATGAGGCCAATCATTGATTATATTAGGATGGGGATAGTCAATATAATATGCTTTCGCTGGCGTTCTCTAGAATTAATATCCGTCATACAGAATAATATTAACGATTTGTCTGATTAGATTATATTTTTCCATTATTGTTGTGTTCAATTTGTTTGTAGTACTCTTGTAATTTCAAAGAATTGCATTCAGAATAGTCTTACGACATTGAAAGTTTACCAATCGAGTTTTTAGGCTTCTGGAATCGTGCCTCTTTTGAGGACCGAGAGATCAGCTATAATGTTTTAACGGCACCATGTATTTCGTATCTGATTGCTAGCAACGAATAGATCGATATATATGTAATTTCACTCGCTAGGTATCATACTACAATACCACTGGGCATAGATATATGCCATTTTCTGCCCATTGTTGCTATTACGTTAAGTGTTTATTTTACCCAATCCCTGTGCCAAATTATTAAGTAAATTTATAAAAATAACCCAATTAGTTTAGATATTTTTTTCTATCGAAAGTATGAGAAAAAAAGGACCAAAAAATGTTAAAAATCGAATTAAATTATTAACTGCGTTCTTTGGAACGTATATATTTCGTTGCGCTAAAAATATTGCTTGGATGTGAAATATTTCACGCGAAACTAAATTTTTTCTTGAAGGTCACGACTTTTTTTCATCTATACTAATATTATAAATGTGAAAGTTTGGATGGATAGATGGATTTTTGTTATTCAATCACGCCAAAACGACTGAACAGAATGAGATGAAATTTAGCGCATAGATAGATTATTGTCAGGAATAGAACATAGGCAACTTTTTATTCTGGTTCATTTTTTGATAGTTTTCCGTACATATACATCAAAATTTCCACGCGTATAGAGTCGTGGGTAATAGCTAGTTTAAATATAAATAAAAAAAAAGAGATGATTATTTATGAATTTCTTTCGAATAAATAATGATCTTTACCCTTACCAGAAACGATCGCAAAGAAATCTCTAAAAAAAAATAATGCTTATATTCTTCCATTTAGAATTTCATAATATGAACCATATTCTTACATGATAGGCAGTTTGGTGAACGAAGCTGTCGTGTCCAGAAACCGATCCCATTCTTCGTACCACTGTTCCGGTCTCAGCAAGGGGCCACCACAGATATGGGGATTAGAATCTTTTGATTGATTGATGATGGTTCATATTCGTCGTCCAGTTATATACACAATTGGTGTCGGGTCATTTACCCCCTACTGCTGAGGGATGGGGCTTCCTCCGGGAGTGGTTGGGCTGTGGCCAATGATAACCCTTACATCTCGCATGGCGAACAGCAATGGCAAAAGCCATTAGTTCCAGCCATTGCTGTCGCGGCCATCGCATCGTCCAGTTCCTCTCAGTCCAGAAACATATCGTCCAGTTTCTTCAAAATGGGTCCGAGCCCGTTTGTTTATCAAGTACCGACCACTGCCTAGTATTCAGCGGAAAGGATTGCTGTACTTACCATCTGATCATTTGATGTAATATGAATCCGGTAAGTACTTTAGTGCTGCTGTACTGAAACTATTTGTTTTGTCCGATAAATGATTTCGGCAGTAGTGTTGCGAAAAAAGATTTTTTCGTTGACATTTTTTTTTTCCTCCTGATCATAGCTAGGTGTAAATAGACGAAATGGAAATTGTATTTTTCACAATAATGTTCTTGACTTGCGTCCGATGTCGAAGCTATTTTCAACTGTATTTTTCACAAGAATTTTCTAGGATTTAAGTGTCATTGGATAATAAATGATGTTATACCACAAGTTTTCCACCGTTGTCCAAAGCCTTTTCTGCATTGATAGGATTTCAATTCGTTTATTCATTAACAAATACTTTCTATGTTCAATATTTCCATGTAAATATTTGGAATTCTTTTGGAGATTATAAATTTCAAGGAAAAATATAATTTTCTTAATATGTGATTAATTTTTATATTTATACTATATTTTACTATTTTTTATAATTTTTTATATTTTCTTCTTAATATGTCATTAATTTATTACTGTCGTAATTTAAATAATTTTCAGCTTTTTAGAGTTGATATATTAGATAAAAAATATAATATAAAAAATATAGTATATAAAAAAATATATTATATAAAAAATATTCTTTCAACCGTAAAATTGTTTTTATTCGAGTGCCATGTGCATTGGTCACATGATTCTATAATTTGATTCAGATTGTCATGGCTACATAAAAGAAAAACATTTCTACGCAATTTTTTGCACTTTTAAGTATTTTTATTGTATAATAGTGATTTTTACTGACAGTGATATATTAACCGCCTTTGATGACTAGATTATTGACTTTTTAGGCAGTTAAACGATTAATATGGAATGAATTAAAAATTTTCAATTTATTTGATACGATTTAAAAATATGAATTCAAATAAATCATTCTGGAAGAAATTATTGTGGCGCAAATTGTAAATGTATATTCTACGAAATAAAAACGGAAGTGACCGTCGTATTTCGGAGTCCAATAGAAACAATTTTTTAAATCTTAATTTTGATATTGGCAGAAATACTTAATTAAATATTTTGATGGATCATCATTACATCACAAGAATTGTAACAATGTAAATTAAACTTGAAAAAAGCTAAAGAAAAACTATATACAGAAATCAGACCGATATCATTAAAAAGATATATATTTTTAAAGTTTTAAAATAATGAAGAAACCATTTTTTGTGAAATTAATAGTTTTGGTTGACATGTCCATCTGTATTCATTGACAGGTCATAGCTATTATTAAGCCTATTTTCGCTCCCGATAAAAATTTCTGTTTGCCATCTATTTCTTTAGAATTGTTTTACAACTAACAATTACAACTAGTAATATATAATATTTATATTTTCAGAACCATTAATTAGTAAAATATTGAATTAAGTGCAGCTGTAAAAGCGTCCATTGAAGCAATCTAAAACGATGGTGTATCAATTTGTTTATGATTGATTGTTGCCATTCGACCATATGTAACCAGAGCGATTTCTGCGCCTCATATATTATCGTTTTATATCTATTTACTAGCTAGTACCCGGCCTCTTGGGAAATATCGTTTGAATTTGATATAGTTTTTTAATTAAGAATGATAGGAAGAATTATATTAATTTTCTTATCGACAGTGAATACATTCATTGAAATGGAAGGATATATAAAGGAGAAGCATGGATAGCATTTATTCTATTTTTATTGTTCTATTCTACAAACAAATATTCACTTTTTTTAATTAGATTTATGTATTCTGGTAGAATTATAAAGCTTGGTTTTCTTTCAGAGTGGTAAAGAAAGAAACTCTTTATGGTATCTCTTCGTTTCATATTCGTACAGAATTTTCAAGTTTATTATTAGAAAATGTGATTAAAATATTTTCTTTAAAGTTGATTAAGCATAGAAATACAGTTGATCACAATCTTAATTAACACAATCTTAAATATAGTTGAAAAGATTTTTTTGAAAACTGAGATGATGCAAAAGGATTTGTACTATAATATTTTCGGAAGTGACTGCAAAACAATGATAAATTTAAAGAAAAAAAATATTTACTTAAAATTTCAAACCTACAGGATTGGTTACCATAAAACTTTCTCGCCTGCTCTCCAATAAAACTAATACCTCAGAGAAAGACTTACGTACTGTACTGGCATTTACGTAGCTGCGAAATATTAAGGTCTCACTTGAATTTAGCATCTTTACTAAATCTTTTGTGTCTCCTTGGCGAGTACTCCTTGGTTTATATCAGGGCCGGCCCCGCAACTGAGGGGGCCCCACCGTGATTAAGAATTAAAACACATGTTCTGTACATTCAAAATGTTTCATATACTTAAAGTCTACTTGTTTCTATACTTTATAAGCTGAATATCGCTTGACGCCTTTATGAGGGAAAGATCTCAGTAATGTTTATAAAAAGGCGGGCATTCATGTATGAGGAAATCCCCATCATTCATGTGAAGACACAGCGGCGTGCCCCAGAAGTCGAGGCTGGGTTCGAATGTAAATCATCATCTATCTATTTTTGTTTTTATCTAATGTAATATTTTTTCAAACCTTTACATTGCCAGTGACTCAATATAATAAATGCCGAATTCAGCGAATTAAAATAAAATAAAGGATTCGCTTCTGTCAAGCATATGGATGTAATGCTTAAATGCTCTTGCAATCCTAAGTATCGAAAAAGAAATGGGGAAAATTGTCATGTTCCTGGTGTAATTAATTAATAGCAAAAAACAAATCTTTCATCATTAAATACATATGCAAATGTTCGGTGGTTTCTTACTTTGCTAAAAATTTAGGGCCCCAAAATGCACCCGGGCTCCTTCATAGAGAAGAACGGCTCTGGTTAATAGATGCGGTAAATAGAAATCCGAAAATATTATTTTATGTATTAGATAATTTAACTATGCCTACAACCATCCCGTTAACGCAAATATTAAGTATTCAAAGTTCCATTTCAATCGTATGAGCGGCACCGCATAAGAGACATTCATTCTTATTTACGTAGCTCGATTCTTATGAACCCGACGCTCACTCTGCCCAAGCGCGCTCACTTCTCGAGAGATCCTTCCCAGAAACGCGTAGCCGTCGAGTGGAATGGGAAGCGCGCGCACTGCCGAATATGATAATTGGACGGGGGGAGAGGAAGCGAAGTGAATGAAAAGGGAAATTGCCACGTTATTTTACAGCCCATTAAATGTGGCTCACAAAAGGCTGTCCATCGCTTGCTCTTTTCTTCTAGGGAAGAAACTAACGAACCGTCGCTCGGGGGACCGTGCACCCGACGGCGGCCCGTGTTTGCCGGTTGCATCTCGAGCGAATGGAAAAATGGTTTTATAAGTACATATTGATAGTGGACGAGCCTCGATTGTTTCTTCTGAATCTTTTTTTTCATTTTGGTTTGGTACGGAATCGCAGGCAGAAGGTTGAAAAATGGTCTTTTGAAGCATTAAAATTCCAAATTTTTATTTCTAAAAACATGCCGGCATATTGCCAGTGAATGGTACGAGCGTAATTATTAACGGTATGTGAAATATATGTGCGTCATTTCAGATGCGCTTCCGGAAATAGATGAGCCTGCCTTTCTCTATGTAAGGGCACGGCTGCAAGAAACCATTTTGGGGCCCTCCGTTTTTAACAAAGTAATAAGAAACCGAACATTTGCTTATGTGTTTAATGATGTATCATTTTGTTTTTGCTATTGATTTATAACTCTAGGAAAATGACAATTTTCCCCATTTCTTTTTTGATAGGATAGCAAGAGCGTTTAAGCATGGCACCCATATGCTTGACCGAAGCGAATCATTTATTTAATTTCAATTTGCTGAAAGAGGATTCAGCATTTATTATATTCCGTCACTGGCAATGAAAGGATTGAAAAAAATTATTAAATCAGATATACACAACAGTCGATAGCTGATGATTTGAACCCAGATTCAACCTCTAGTTCTGGACGTAGGGCACGCCGCTCTGTCTTAATATGAATGACGGGGATTTCCTTATTCATCGATGAACATTTCCCGCTTTTATATAGATATCATTGCGATCTTTGCTCAATAAAGGCGTCCGTCGATGCTCAGCCAACCACATGGGAAAAAGCTTGTAGACTTTTAGTATGTGTCACCTTATTATTGTTCAGAACACTGTTTTAATTCTTAATCACGGTGGGGATCTCCTCAGTGGCGAAGTCCGAATGCATAGCCGCAACCCCCAGATGTCCAGCCCTGAGTACACATTCAGAGTGGACGAGCCTTGATTATTCGCATATTATTCTGAATCTGATTTTGGTTTGCTTTTCTTCTGTGGAATCGCAGGCACAAGGTTGAAAAATGGTGGTTTGAATTAAAATTCCAAATTTGTCTTTCTAAACAAACACCGGCATATTACCAGTTTATGGTACCATCGTAATTGTTAGCGGTATGTGAAATATACGTTTTAATTTCTTTAAATATTTGATTACTTTATTGCACTTAAACACTTTCTTTTTTTGTTGTGGAATTATGTTACTCAATTTTATCCTTTTCAGTCATAGTTTGCCGTGGTCTGAAAAATGCAAAAATACTAAATTGGTTTATAGTATGATTACAATTTTATTAGTCGTATGGTCATAAGTTTTAGATGAATTCTGAAAATCGTTCTGCTTTAAAAATATAAGGAATGAAAGGAGTAAATATATATTTGTATATCATGTTCATGCACAGTCCATGATTTGCATTAAAACAACTAATCCGCCATGAACATCGGTTATATTTGATTTCAGCTGAATCGTTTAGGTATAACTTCATATCCGGGATTCCTCAAATTAGTAAACCTTCAGGCCATGCTCTTTCGACTGTCTTTATTTAAATTTTGTTTATTGTGTACACGAACTTTCGTATGGAGACAGTCCCATAACTTAGCATTGTTAGAAACGTAAACGTAAGTGGTTCCTATACCTACGATTATTATATTGTGCTTCTGAAATTATCGAGGGAAAATGGCCAAAATTCAGTCGTAATTTTTAATTAGTGAAAACTTCAATTAGAATTTTAGAAAATCATTCGATTATCCATATTACTGTCACCCATTGTGAATGTGTGTTAAATCTCGCATCTGCTGGTGAAATGTCTGCCCTGTAGAACGCCAATACACGTGCACGCATTCACGCGCATGCACACGCGCTTGCTTCATTCATTCATCTATCTTATTTATTAGTATATAAACATTAAGGCCATGTTCTTTTAATTGTTTTTGTTGATTGTGTACACGAACCTTCGTCCGGAGACGGTCCCTTCTTTTAGCTTTCTTAGAAATGTAAATAACTTATTCCTATACGTACGATTATTGCATTGTAAATAAATTTCCTGAAATTATCGTGGACAAATGCCAAAATTTTCAATTAGTGAAAATTCCAATTAAAATTTCAGAAAATCATTCGGTTATACATATTACTACCTCTCATTGATGAATGTGTGTCAAATCTTGCAACTGCAGACGAAACGTCTTCCCTGTAGGACAGCAGTACACGCACACGCTTCATTCACTCATTCATCTATCTGTCTTAGTTATTAAAGTATGTATACACTTCTGTGGTCGATTCGTCGAAGGGTCTGCCCTGTTAAGCGAGGCCTGGCCACCCGTGGCGAATGAGTGCTCGTGCTGATTCCCTTCACGTCTAATTATTTTACGACTTCCTCTCGCGGGAAGTCATTCCGAGAATCCGAACCTGTCATCGTTTTCAGGCAGCTTGTTCGATGCCCATAATCGCTTGGCTGGGAAACTTGTTGCCAGACTGAAGGATTATCGCCAAGATTCTGTTGGTCCGCTCAGAGCCAGAAGAAATTCCTCTATTGAGGAGGAATGTGTCTTCAGTAGCAGTGTTAATGGTGGAGAATTTTGATGAAAATTAAAGTTTAGATAAAATTGAAGACAAAATTTAACCGAAAAAGATGTGACCCTGGATGATAGGTCAGCTCTTTCTTTTTCTAGAAGAGATAAACTGTTTTGGAAAGAGGAAATCCTGAACTACAAGAAATAATTATTTAAAAAAAATTCGCCAATGTAGCCGATAACCAGGGTTTTTAACGCAGTCCGATAAGTTAAGGAAGCAAACCAATAATGCCTATTTCTGAGAATAACTTTTAAAAAAGTCGAAACTATTTTTAAAAAAATTTATTATGTCGTTGTCACATGTTGTAGTAATGATGTTGTCCAAGAGATTTCTATATGAACGTTGATTGAATTTTATAGATTTGAAAGACCAATTTTGCTCCCTTTATATCGCATAAACTTATAAATTTTCAAAATGTGCCTTGTTCGATGCTCATAATCGCTTGGCTGAGAAACTTGTTGCCAGACTGAAGGATTATCGGCGAGATTCTGTTAGTCCTCTCATCTCTTGAGGAGGAATGTTTCCTTAGCAGCAGCAGTTTAATGTGATAATGGGACAGAAACATAATCGAGACAAAGGAGAAGAGAATGTATGTGAAATTAAGAAAGCAAACCAATAATTACTAATGCTGAGAATAACTTTTAGTCGAGAATACTTACTAATAATAACTAGTCGAGAATAACTTTAAAAAAAGTCGAAACGGCTTTAAAAATTTTTTATTATGTTGTTGTCACATATTGTGGTAATGATGTAGTCCACAGATTTCTATGTGAAAGAGGATTGAATTTTATAGATTTAAAAGACCGCTTTTCTTCCTTTACATCTCATTAATTTTTTAAAATTTCCAAATTTTTAAAATGTCTCATATATTCCCTGTTCAAAGAAAAAGTGCAGGATCTTAAGATAGCGAAGAATCTCCAGTTTTTACTATGCTGTGTTCTATTTTACTCGAAACCATTTTAGAAATTATGTCTGTCTTTCTGTAAATATGATAAATAAAAAATGACCACGTTGTAAACATCCAACGTGCCAGAAGGAATCATAAATAATGGAAACCTGGTTTCTAATTTCCCCAATCTATACTAATATTATAAATGTGAAAGTTTGGATGGATGGATGTTTGTTACTCCATCATGCCAGAACGGCTGAACGGAATTCGATGAGATTTAGCATAACGACAGATTATAGTCAAGAATAGAACACTTTTTTTTTTTTTGCCGGTTCATTGAGTGGTTCATTTTGTATTCATTTAAAACTAACTTTCGCGCCAAAAAGCGGAGGCCGAATCCCACCAAAGATGAGTAAAGGCCTTATCACACGGCAAAATTTATTCTGCACTTTCTGTCAGCAAACGAAACGACAAGGAAAGTGACGTCACTTCAAATTTTCACATGATTGGTTAAATTTCGTTTGCGGACAATATTTCGACAACATTTTCGAACTGATTCGAAAAAGTTGTCGATTATGCAACTTGCTTGACCGGTTTTTGAGGGTAGAAACAAAAAAATGCTGGAGAAATTTCACCGTGTGATAAGGCCTTAAAGCTCCAGTTTTTCCCCCCAACAGAAATGAGATTAGAGTTAGCAGAATTTCGACCGATTGTTTCAAACGATTCTGTTTATTTTCTTTGTGTTTGATGTATTTAAAATCAGACGTGGTTCATGAATCGATCTTCCGGATTCATTCTGAAGTACTTTGAAATGAAAAGAAAGCAGAATGAAAGAAATAAAAAATTTCTCATCTGCATTGCGTTACCCCAAGTGGCTTTGAAAGTTCGCGTGTGATTGCTGACAACTGTGTTTTCATTTGAATTAAAAGCTTAAAAATGATGTGTATAATACAGTTGCGGCTATCTCCATCTCGACCCATAAATAAAATGGATTTGCCCGGGCTTGATTTGCTGTTTTATTTTGGGTATACAGTGTAAATAAATTGTTTTTACGTTAGTTGTGTGTTTTTGTAATCAAATTGTATCTATGTTATATATTTTTCGTGTATACTGTCTTTACAGCAAAGTTTTCTCATATTTTGATCAAAACTTATTTAGAGGAGATTTGTTTGCCCGGCTGATAGAATATGAGTTGACGCAATAGTTACAAAATGAAGAGAGCTAAATGGATAAAATACGGGGCAGCTATTTGACTACCTTTAGTTTAGACTCCTATCAAAATTCCATTCAAATTAATGAATGCCTGCCAATCTGTTCTTTTAAAAGCATGTAAATGTGATAATTTAAAAATAATAACGATAAATATAACAAATTCTTCATATGACTTTATGACTAAAAGTATATGTTCATATTAAATAGAACTATATCCATATTGAACTTTACTGATGGGATTTTTATTTAAAACTTTTCAACAAATTTTTTTCAATCTTTTGAAACAATTCCGTGCCAAATTATTATTAAAAATTTTTTTTAAAAAAAATTTATAATTCGAGGAAGGCTTGGTGGGCACACAGTATAATCTTCTGATTTTTTTTAAATTCAAATTCTTTTTTGATAATGTCTTGCTCTGCCAATTCTGATGATTTACTATGGACTGACTGATTTTAGTTGCGACAAAAGAGGATGGAAACACTTTTAAAATAAAATTTCTTAACTTTCGCAAACTATTTAAACGCACAAAGGCGAATGAAAATAATTTGCAAAGACTTCACCCAGAGAGCTATCTCTAAGTGTTATTTAAAATTCGGAGGATTCATTGATGCGATTTTGCTGCTCTGAATTAATTAGCTTGAATTTGTTTCATTCTTGCTCATGATTAGAAACTTTCCATATATTAAAGTAGAAATTTCTTTTTAGTGAAGATTTTTTGTGTGTTAACGTGAGGGCACCGCCAATTTCTTTCATTTTTTCCCCCCTTCTGAGTGAGAAATATTAACTTTTTAAAATACATTTTTTAGTTTGGACATCTTACGAAGTACATTTTGGGACTTTTGTTAAGAATTCAGTGCACCACGTGACCTTCCTTGGCGGAGTTAGTCGCAATCACGTAAACATAACGTGGTCTCACTGTGGCTGCTTGTTTATATATTTTTTTACCAGTAGAAGCGGACTTGACCCTCGGACGGTGTGATCTTGGCTCTCTCTTCCGAAATAAATCACGGTGCAGTTTTTCCAGGCCCAGTACACTACGGAGTAACCGTGTGCCTTTAATTGTTATGTTATCTAATAAACCCCCAGAAAAGACCACCTGTGTCTTTAACCAAGGGAACACTATCACGTCAATTACTGCTGCAACTAGAAAAGCAACAATAATTCATTTTAATCTACAATTCATAAATGAACTCCTTTTTTATCACCAAGGAAGTTGAGTTAAAAAAAAATTATTCGCAGGAGAAAAGGACACGTATCCTGTTTCAGATGTACAGCACTTCTATTTGACCATCCGACAGAAGCAACAACCCAACAAAGATTCCGACTCTTTTCACGAATGTTTGTTCTAGCTTGTCCTGTACATTCAAGCTCATTCTTTTTTATAGACATATTGAAGGAATTATCCTGTCGATACGTGCAGTGGTGGCGGGGTGGTCGGCTATCTGCAAGAAGACATATTGAAGGAACGTGACAAAGAGAATATTAATGCTGATCATTGAGGACGAATAAAACTAATCGTATCTTCCAATATTTTAAATTTTTGTGATTCTCTTGTTCTTTTTACTTTAAAGTCCCCTCCTGAAACTGAAAAAAAAATATCCATTGAAATGCCTTAATTTTTTCCCCCAATTCCACGTGCGGTTCTACTCTACGTGTATTTATATTTTGCCACGCAATCAGTTTAATATCTCATTTCTTTCGGAGTGGGCGTTCTTTAATGAATGCAACAATGGGCCGAGAAGAGTTGCTGACGAGAGGCGGGGAAAGGGTTAATGACGACCTTCCCCCTCTCCCTCTCAAGATTCTCGAAAGGGAGTCTTCATTGGCACGGGGCCATTCATTCGGGCACGCGCGCCACCAGGAGGTGGGGATCGGCATGAGGGTCGGAAGGGGCCATGCGAATCACACAATGGAGGGTCGATGTGCCAAGAAAGCTTTTTTTTTTCTGTAATTTTTTTTAAATAAGTTTTTTTATGAGTGAAATCTGGTGTAAATGAGGAAGGTGGAACTTTCGTCTCGTTCGTTTGGACTCATCAGAGACTGTTCATATTTTTTTAAAGCATATGCAAACATTTATGGAATTACTAGCTGTTACCCATGATTCTGTTCGCGTGGAAATTTCGATGTGTATATAAGAAAAATTATCAAATAATGAGAAATTAAAAAAAAAATTAAACCTAACCTAAAAACGATACATTTAAAAGTATGAGCATATGCAAAAAATACATAACAGAAATACAATTGAATAACAAAAACACACAACTAACGTAAAAGACAATTTGTGTACCCAAAATAAAACAAAACAGGAAATCGAGTCCGGTGAAATACATTTTATTGATGGATCGAGATGGAGATGGCTACAGCAGTATGATACGCATATTTTTAAACTTTTCATTTAAATAAAAACACAATTGTCAGCAGTCGCTCGTGAACTTTCAACGTCAGTTGGCGTCACGCACATGTCTGACATTCCTATGCCACTTGGGGTGACGCAATGCAGATTAGAAATATTTTATTTCCTTTATTCTGTTTTCTTTTCATTTAAAAGTACTTTAGAACGAATCCAAAAGATAGATTCATGAAAAACATTTGATTTTAAATACGTCAAGCACAAAGAGAATAAACAGAATCGTTTTATTCAACCGGTCGAAATTCTGCTAAACTTAACCTGAACTCTGTTGGGGGGAAAAACTGGAGCCTTCCTCCTCTTTGGCGGGATTTGGCTTCCGCTTTTTGGCGCAAGAGTTAGTTTTTAGTGATTAAAAAATAAACCATTCAATGAACCGGAATAAAGAGTAGCCTCTGCTCTATTCCTGATTCTAATCAATATCATCCCATTCCGTTCTGGCGTGATGGAGTTACAAACACCCATCTATCTATCCATACAAACTTTCACATTTATATATCAGTATAGATAATGACTTTTAACGCTTTAATGTACATTGAGAATAATGTTACTCTCAGAATCTGGTGCAGGTTTACATACCATGATGATATCTGCCTCTATGACGCAGTTTATTTGTTTAAATGTCATTTTATTTCCTTATTGTTGTCCAAGCTGTAGTATCTGCGAAATGCGTTGGAATAATTAAGAATTCATTAATTCATTATGGTGACAAATGTCCTAAATAGCCTCTGATTTCTTTTCACTTCCTTGCTCCCATCCTCTTGTTGTAAGAAGGCGGTTGGCAGCCACCGGGACTGCCGCCAAACGGTGATTGTAAACAAACACAAGATGAGTCCCGGAATAATTGTGAGTAATAAAAACAACACTCATAAAGTCGGGTCTATTTACCTACTTCTGACGCGGGCCCCAGGTGTTTTATGGGACTCTCCGAGAAGGAATGTCTTCTTTGAAACCACGGAGTTATTTTCTCCGGTGGAAGCTTGTGAATTCCGAAAATGTCCTTCAAGCGGCAGCATTCGATGACCGTTGATGTTGGAAATCTCTAAATATGTGGAGACTTTTAATAATAAATTTAATAATAAATAAATAAATGAATTGTTCCATTAAGAAATTAAATGGATTGTTCAGTTTCCTTATTAACTTACTGAAGAAAGATTAATCATGTTTTTGTGAGCTCTTTTTTGGAGGGGTTGTTAATTTTTCTTAAATGGCAAGAACTTTAAAATAGTATTTCAGTGCATACAAACAAAAGATGGAATTGTTTGTTTTATAGAATGATGTCATTTTGCTTGAGCAGTTATTTTTCTGCTTCTTTATATAATGCCTTTATTGTTTTATATCGTTCTGCGTTTTTAATCAATGTTGTGTCTTCATAATTTCCAAGACTCGATACGTAGAATTTATAACACCATTTAATGAACAAATTTTGAAAATTTCCTTTTGTCGGTTGGAGACTTTTTAAATACCACAAACCTAAACATATTTTTTGCGTTTGTTCATGTAGGTTTATTTTCAACTAGCCAGCTTGCTCATCGAAATTGCCGTTTTGAACGATTAATAAGAAGTAATTAACTGAATTATATCTTTGGCGTAAAGCCTATTTCAGTGCTTGAATAGGATTAACATTCAATCTGGAACCTCTTTCTCTCTTTTACACCTTGTTTTCTTTAACTTATGGAGTGCCTGCTCCCCTCCAAATCATTCCGAATACCAACTCCTTCTATTTGCAAAACATTGGATTAAGTACAGCGATAAAATCATTCAATCTAACACTCTTGCAATGTTCGTACATTTATTTCTTTCGCTTACTGTTTCCATTCAGTAATAAATTATAAAAACGATTTCAGTGCCTTACACATTAGTGGCTTTTTTTTTTTTTGTATAAATTCTGTTGTTACTTAAATCGCTGACAGAAAGCTGTCAGCGATTTATGTCTAAATGAGTGTCCCTTGTTTTTTCATTAGCGCCAACTAGGGCCAAGAATACGGCTTACCCCAAACTTCAAATATAACTATTGTAGACTCGATTAATGAATGGCGATGACCTGGCTGCATGATGTCGATTTCGATCCCGCTAAATTCTAAGAAACTAAAACCCACTCAAAAAGTCCGCTACATTTATAGGACGTGGAAATCTGATTTTATGAGCCAAATTTTGTGTTAGCTAAGAGAGGAAGGAGATTCTGGACCGTTGCTGTTTACAATGGCATTTGTCATTGACAAGCCCGCTGATCGCTGTCAGCGATTTGAAGCCTGACTTAGCGTCCCTTGTTTTTTCAGTTGCGCCAACTAGGGCCAAGAATACGGCTTTGTTACTTCATGCTTCACATACGCAACCTTTTTTTACAAGAGGGTATATTCACACTGATCACAGAGAGAACACAGAATAACAAACATGGCCGAACAGGGACTCGAACGCCCAGAACACGGAGAATACACGCTACTTCTAAGTCAGGACGCCGGGAGATATTATCATTATTGTGATATGTAAATCTTATGAAATTGTTGATTTCATTTGTAAAAATTAAAGCTCACGAGTTTTATTACCATTTACTTTCGCAAGCCAAACTCTTATATATTTCGCTTATATCTTATTATTTTCTTGGCTAAATTTCGAGATTGTTAAGTAATTAAGTAGTGTACGTTTAAAAAGTATTGGATGTTTTTTTTTTTTTTTTGAATTAGTTTATCCAAAATGTTTCGAATTCTAGGGATGATACTGTGAAACATATCTTTTATAACTTATAATTTACTTTTAAAAAAACACTTATAAATCTACCAAAGTATCTCTATCACCAGATCACGAGGAAGACACTCTACCTCTGTGCCAGGACGTCGACAAATGTATGAATTCTGATATCGGCTTGAATTTTGGACTGCATTAATGCTGTTTTAGTAAAGATGTAGTCCATTCATTTTATGCTATTTGAAATCATTTTTACTCGTCTTTAGAGTATGTATGGACCTTGACATTTCGAATAATAATTTTAGTTTTCTTATAATCTACGCAAGTCTTTTTCCCTTTTGTATTCTTATATTTTTGCGAGTTGTGGATCTTGCGACTGTCTCACTTCGCAAGTTCCGGGCAAGTAAGTTCGTCAGAGACGGCCCTCTCTAGGAAGGGACCGGGTGCAAGAAATCATTTTAGGGCCCTCAATTTTTAGTGAAGTAAGAAAAAATAAAACGAACGCTTGAATATGTATTTAATGATTTTATTTTTGCTATTCATTACTCCAGGAAAATGACAATTTTTCCCATTTCTTTTTCGATACTTAGTACAGCAAGAGCGTCTAAGCATTATGACAGACCTAAGACTGTCCTTTATTTGATTCTAATCTGCTGAAAGAGGGTTCATCACTTATTATATTTAGTAACTGGCAATGTAAAGTACTTAAAAAAATATTACATTAGATATAGACAAAAGTAGATAGCAGGTAATTTGCAAGTCCATTTGATCCCAGCTTCAGCCTCGACTACTGGGCGCCGGACACGCCACTCTGTCCTAACATGTCTGACGGGGATATTCTTATTCGTAAACGAACATTTCCCGCCTTTTTTTAGATATGACTGCGTTCTTTTCCCTATTAAGGCGTTAATCGATGCTGCTTATATATAGTTAGATGCTTTTTATATAGTATAGAAACAAGCTTGTAGACTTTTAGTGTGTGTAACCTTATAAATGTTCAAAACACGTGTTTCAATTTTTAATCACGGTGCACTCCCCCCTCATTCGCACTCCCCCCAAATGGCTGGCCCTGATAACCAACGAAATCGAACATGATTCCTTGTTCATAAATGAATATTTCCCGCCTTTTTATCGACATCACTGCGAACTTTGCCCCATGAAAGCGTCAGTCGATGCTCTGTCAGCCACATGGAAACAAGCTTGTGGACTTTTAGTGTGTGCAGCATCATTATTGTTCAGAGCACTGTTTTAACTTTTAGTCAGGGTGGAGGGCCCCCTCTTCAGTCGCGGGGCCCTGGTGTATAGCATCCGCCGCACCCCCCGGATAGCGGGCCCTGAGAAGCCGCTATACATATAATGAAGAAATTGACATTTTGGCGTATTTTTCAATTTGGCATGTAAATTAACAGTCACAATTCAATATTCCAAATCGACAGATAGAGAATATTTCAATGTAATAAATGGCATTTTTGCGATATTCGTGATTTGAATGGACTGATATAACAGTTACCTAGACATCAATACTAGCGCATTTCTAAAATTTTGTAACTAACTAAAATTTTATTTAAAAAAACTATAAGTGTTTAGAACACTGTTTTAATCACGGTGGACCCCCCCTGGGGGTGCATAGTATCCGCCGTACCTCCAGATGGCCGGTCCTGAAGTTCGCACGTTGTTTAATTTCGTTTTTAAAGTTATCAGATGATATAGCAAATGGTCCATGCTTCACTGACCGTGAAAACATGTAAATTGCGCTCTCTGGCCTGCGAGAAGGCGAGTCATCAACGCCTCGCGAGTCACTCTTGGGTGAAACGGATGGTTGGGGGGTGCCGGCGTTGTTTGCTCACGTGGACAAGCGG
Source organism: Argiope trifasciata (assembly GCA_026543055.1). Lineage (NCBI taxonomy): Eukaryota > Metazoa > Arthropoda > Arachnida > Araneae > Araneidae > Argiope > Argiope trifasciata. The sequence goes on along the minus strand of JAPMOQ010015367.1, from coordinate 283,666 downwards.
CCCGCCCCCTTCTCTTCTTTTTTTCCCTCCCTCCCTCCCATTTCGCACAGAAGCTTTGAGAATTCAAAGAAAGTGGAAGTGTGAGAAGTTTTCCAGCGAAGGATGAAGTTTTTCCTGAGCTGGATTTTTCTTCCACGATTCTGCGAAGTCTGAAACGGGGGGAGGTGTTGATGTGAGCCATTCCTTCCCCCTCCCATTCTGTTTGTTTATTTATTTAGGTGTGAAAACAGGTTCACATTGCATGCACACACAATATAATCGCATATCTTCTTTCTTTTGATGAAAAAAAATTAGTATTTGTAAGAATCTTTATCCATGCATGATGCTCCTCGGGTAGAGCATAGTAATTAGAAAATTATGTTGGGATAGAAGATTTCGTCGGCTTTTTTTCTCTTTATTTCCACGCTTTCTCAAATATTCTGTGGCCGGTGTCGACTGGTTCCTTCCAGCATTGAATAAAAAAAAATGTTATTAGTTTCTTCATTCGCTGAAATATCGACAACGGTTAGACTTTCTAAATGCGTTTGAAGTGCATATATTTTTATTCTGATAAATAAAATTTTTATTGTACTAGCTATAACCGCGACTCTGTTCGCGCTGAAATTCTGACGTATACGTGAGAAAAGCTATCAAATAAGGACAAATCAAAAAATGAAACCTAACCTGAAAGCGATACATTTAAAAGTATGAGCATACACAAAAAACTTATAACATAAATACAATTCCATAACAAAAACACAACGAACGTAAAAGCAGTTTGACCAAAAACAAACTTATTGAACAATGATACTTTTTTCAAATTAATTTATTAAGTAAGCCATCTCAATGACACCGACGTTCATAACTATCCTGATATGATCTCAGCTGACTGTGGTGTATTGGGAGCATCTGTTTGGCTTCTGAGCACTAAAGGACAAATTTCAAAAGAATAGATTTGAAATAATTAAATATTATTCCTTTTTTCGTCACTAATAAATTTGCTTTACCGCCCCTTTTCCAATTGATAGTTGGGAACCTATACTGCTTTGATAATGTTTTTCAATAAAAATAAATTCAATTTTTGGGAATATTAGGTATAAATTATCGTAACTGTTTCGCACCTTCACTTTCGAATCATTTATAATCATTCTGTCTCGATCTTTGTTGGGGAAAATGAATTTTGACAAAAACTGAAATGACTTAAGATGGAGGAACGCACTTTAAAATGATGAAGGACTTGCCATTCAGTTTAGTAGTATGGAAATAGTTCAATATTCAATTTCAACTCATTTTTCTGTCACTTTTACGCTACCTATTTCAGCGATAGGATCTTTTCGAATAACTTTTATTTGACTCACGTAAACCACCAACTATTAGTAAATGTTTTTATTTATTTAATCAGATTGAAGCTCTTCAAGCTTGGCTTATTCAGTGAACCACTGTCGATTCCAGCAATCCTTCTGATAACGCATCTTCGTTCTAATACCTAAGACGTCGAAATACTCGTATTTGTTGAAGAATCAACAACAGATAGTTCGCGATTTTTTTCTCCACCTACACAAATTCTATTTCTTATTGAAGAGAATCAAAATCATTTAATACCCCCTTAACATCATATATTTCTTAATTCCTAAATGGGCGTTATCTTGTTACCTTCCATGTATATGCATGACCCGTTTTAGCCTGATTGGGGCCGGTGGCTCCTTTGGGGGACCCCCTTTGCTTCACTAATTCAGTAATAAAAGGGCAAATTAACAAAATTCCATGCAAACTTTCACATTTATATATTAGTATAGAGGGATAGTGGTGCTGAGCATATTTCGAAACTCATCGCTAAACCAGCATCCCCGAGCTAGATTATTTTAAAACATTAATGCGGTGGAATTTTTTTCGGATGTCGCAGAACTGCCACGAAATGAAGCGTGTCATTTGATTAGAGTAAATGAATGAACCCGAGCTATTTAAGTCTAACCATACTCTCCGTAACGAATGGACAATACGAAGGCATTTGGGGGGAGTCCAGATGCAGCACTTGACTTCCGCAAAGCCACGTTTGTGATAGCTGGGGGGATTCGAATTGTGAAGAGATCGCGCGGTATGTCCCCGAAAGTTTTTCCCTCTTAGCCACCACTTGGAATCCAGATTCATGCCCGTGTGGAATTTGGTATCTTTCCAAATTCATCTTCTAACGTAGCTAATTTGTGGATCTTGACATTTTAACATTACATCATCAGAGTGCTATCATTTTTTTTTTTTTGTCAAATTAAAAACAAATTTTCTTCTATTAGTTTTTGAAATATCATGTTAACAGTTGAGAATTTTTATGAAAATGAGAGTTTTGAGAAAATGGAAGTCAAAGACAGATTTTTAACTGAAAAATCTGTGAGCCTGGATGGCGAGACCTTCCGTTTCCCAGAAAAGATGAACTGCTTTCGGTAAGCCTCAACTTCAAGAAATAACGATTAAAAAAATTCGCCGATGTGGTAAGTTATCCGACTACGTTAAAAACCAGGGTTATCTACCACATAGGCGATTTTTTAAAATTGTTATTTACTGTAATTGAGACTTTCCACTTTTGAAATCAGTTTAGCTATTCTAGGGAAAGGAAAGCCTCGCCTGTCATCCAGGCTCACATAATTTTCAGCTAAAATTTGTCCTTCAAGTTTCTCAAAACTTAAATTCTCATAAAAATTCTTCACCGTTTAACATGTTATCTCCAAAACATAAGAGGTATTTACATAAAAATTTCAGCCTGTGTTTTAAATAATATGAGCACTGAAATGAACCAAAAGTTTTATGATTGGTGAAACACTTTTTCATTTGTAGGTGTTTTTAGAAAAAAGAAAAATAAAGTTGTGAATTTATGGAAAATAATGCCCATATACATATATTTTTACCCATCACTTCTTTGCACCTCAAAATGTTTCTTAGATCTTGGTTCATTTCATTCATCATTATATCCTAAAACTTGTGTACAAAGAAAAATGGGGTTGCTTCATTACCATTTTGTATAGAGTGTAAACCGTTTTAATTAAATTTCATTAAAATTTCCTGCAAATTTTTCGTGTTTCTCAAAATCTATTATGTTTTCAAATAATTTTTGTTGCATGTATAATATTTTATATTATAATTGATAATAAATTAAAAAACCATCGTTTTAAATAGTGTTTTAAAAATTCAATTTTTGCAAAAATTTTCCTTCGAATTTTTTCTTAATCCCTTGTTTGCTTGTTGCAAAGGCAAAAAAGTGAACGTAATCTCGTATTTAAATATCGACCCGTGGGACTTCTAACGCAACCGGGCCAAGAGTCTGGATTACTGACTTGTCTGTGCTTCGAGATTTGCGAATCGGATTTATTCCCTGCATCACATTAAAAGATTGAAAGTATGAGCTCTCAGCCCTTCGTGACCAGATGAATAAGTCAGGAAGGGATAGCGGCCAGGACATTAGAAGTCCCCGGAGATGGAGAGTCCTAGCTTTTTACCGGCGGAGAAAGCGAAGACGGGATCAGACGGCGCTCCCCCCCCCCCGTTTTTGCTTTCTGCGCTGCGTTTTCTTGCAACTCATTTACTTATAGCCGATTTCGTATTTATTTCCTGTCCGTTTCCATCTGAAACTTACAATGAAGATAATTTTCTTTGCTTTGTTTTTGTGAAAGTGGGAGAATATAGACGATTTCACCATTTTATCTCTGTTGGCAGAATCTATACTAACTTTATGATACTGTCAATATCTCATATATATGACATGGATCATTATCTTTATTTTGCAAGCAATATCAATACTGGCTCACTGACCTTCAAATGGCTAATACAATGCAACATATTGTTTCATAAAAGGAAGATGTTCCTAGAAGTTAAAAAAGAAAAAAAAATTAAAAATAAAATTTCAACTATAATAATTTCCCCTAATCTATGCTAACATATAAATGTGAAAGTTTGGGTGGATGGATGTTTGTTACTCCATCACGCCAGAATGGCTGAATAGAAATGGATGAAATTTAGCACGGATATAGAATATCGTGAGGAAGAGAACGGAGGCTACTTTTCATTCCTGTTCATGGAGGGGATCATTTTTTATTCATTCAAAACTAACTTTCGCGCCAAAAAGCGGAGGTCCAATCCCGCCAAAGAGGAGTAAGGCTCCAGTCCCCCCCCCCCCCCCCCAACAGTAATCAAGTTAGCCTTACTAGAATTTCGACCGATTATTTCAAACAATTCTATTAATTTTCTTTGGGTTTAGTGTATTTAAAATCAAGTCTTGTTAATCATTCGATCTTTCAGATTCATTCTGAAAGTACTTTAGAATTTAAAGAAAACAGAATAAAAGAAATAAAAAATGTCTAATTTGCACTGCATTACCCCAACGGGTGTAGGAAAATATGAGATGTGCATTACGCCATCTGGCGTTGAAACTTCGCGCGCGATTCTTGACGTGTTTTCATTGAAATGAAAAGTTTTAAGAACGATGCGTATCATACTGTTGTAGCCATCTCCATCTCGATCCATCAATAAAATGGATTTGAGCGGTTTGAATGTGCTGTTTTGTTTTATTTTGGGTATACAATGTAAATAAGTTGTTTTCACGTCAGTTGTGTGTATTTGTTATTATTATTATTAAATTGCATCTACGTTACATATTTTTCGCATATGCTCATACTCTTAAATGGTTTTAGGTTAAATTTGTTTTTATTTCTCATTATTTGATGGTTTTTCGTACAAATACATCGAAATTTCCACGCGAACAGAGTCGCGGGTAATAGCTAGTTAAATATATGCATTAAATTACGTCAGAATCATAGTGCGCCTTCAGCTATCACCTGTCATTATAATTTCTTGCGAAAGTGTTCGTTGGAAAGCACTCTGAAGTATTTCTAAGAAATTAAATCGTAGTGATAAATAAAAAGGGCATGGTTGTGGGAGGAAGTTCTTGCCTGGCGTGAGAAATGCGTCTGCAGCTATACGATGAGCACAATTTCCAGATCGATAATCGAGCGATTAATACTGTAATGGGCGGTTAACACAACACGTGCGTGATAGTCGAAACAGTGTCCACGCAC
>JAPMOQ010015367.1:256866-273627 GCA_026543055.1 Argiope trifasciata | reverse complement strand
ATATGTGTTGGAATACCAATTATTATGATCAGCTCCGGAAGCAACATGACTCATGTTTTCAGGAACATTTCTTTGATAATCACATTCACACACGGAACCAACACAAAGACGAGAAATAACAAGACATTCACGCGCGCAACTCAACAGTACAGCATCACATCTCATTCTCATTACACTCGCAATGCATGATGGGATAGCCGATCAGGCATCCCCATCCAGTATCCAAAAGAGAAGAGTTGTGCAACTGCTATAATCTAGAAGGTTGGAACCGGATTTTGACTGTATCTGTGAAGTTAATCGTGAGAACTGTGAAAAATGTCCTTTGGTTCCCCAATGTGATTTTTACCCATTCTCGTCCTGCCCCCAATCACTAGAGATTCCCAGAAAAAGGAATAATCCCTTTGAACCTTCTGCAACCGACTGAAGTATCATTAGATCATAGGAAATATTTGGGGTGGTTGTGAATTTTAGTTGTGAATTTTAGTGGCGCAAGAGCCACCCTTGGCTAAACGGCGTCTTATTTGGGAGGAGTGAATTTTGATAATGGGAAAGCAACAGTGTTCGGTAAATGTCATAATCTGTTTAACCGACACTTAGTAGACGATTCCTTTTCAGACATTTTATAACTGCTGCAATTTTTTTTATTTCTGTTAAAATGTTATTATAAGTGAAAGCAAACGATTTTTTTCTTCGTTAAACATATTTTATTTATATTATTTTGTGTAATAACTGATGATCCATTGTGAACCTTTTGAATCTGGCAATGCTTTGTAAATGATGATGTGAAGTGAAGAGAATAAGCGAAACTGATGGAATTCTAAAACGCTCGGAGTCTTGTTTTGATTTTTTAAGTATTTAAGATGCTCTGCAAGCTACAGAATGCTATTTATATAATTTGAAGCTTAAGAAAACGGTTAGTTTTCTAGAAAGCATGTTAAACAACAGAAAGCGTATCTGCTTCCATTTTTTTAAAAAAAAATTGATTTATGTTTATTCATTTGCGATATTATTTAAAACTCCGCATTAAAATGAAACTTCCTTGCGCAGAATTTTATTTAAAGTTGTTTTAATCTGAGATACATTCGTTGACTTAGTGTAGTTTTATCTAAGACCCTATCTTAAGGTATCCGACTACGTTCAAAACACGACCACATTGGCGAAATGTGTTTTAAAGTTCTTGTAGTTCAGACTTTCCGAAACAGTTTCTCTTTTCTGGGAAAAGGAAGGTCTGATCCATCACCCAGGGTCACCTATTTTTCAGCTGAAATTTGTCTTTTAACTTCAGTTTCCTCAAAACATTTTTTCATAAAAATTCTTCACCGTTCACATGACACCTTTAAAACCAATAGAAGTATTTACATAAACATTTCAGCGTGTGTTTTGAATAATATGGGAAATGAAATGAACCAAACATTTGATTGTTGGTGAAATACTTTTTCACTTATAGGTGTTTTTAGAAAAACGAAGTTGTGAATTTAAGGGAAAAAATGCAAGCAACGCACATCAAACTCTTTCTCAGATTTTTATTCATTTCATTCATCATTCTGTTCTATAACTTGTGTATAAAGTAAAATAGGGTGGCTGCATTACAATATTGTGTATAGTGTTGACCGATTTGGTCAAATTTCATTAAAATGTACTTCAAATTTTCTTATTTCTCAAAATATATTTTCAAATAATGTATTTATAGTATTTTGTATTATAATTGACAATGCATCTAATAACCATAAATAATTTTTTTTTAAATCCTTTTCAAGAATTTTTCTTTCGAACGTAGTCAGATACTTGAAGTCACGTGATTGGAGTGGAGACATAGATAGTTCTGAACGAAAGTCATACACTAACGAACACTTCGTCATTCCTATCTTAGCTACGTTTCTTCTTTTTTTATAACTATTTTTACTATTGCCGTATAGATAAAAAAAAGCAAACACACATATAAAAAAGGTTAATAGCCGGTTTTGGGTTCTGCGTCGAGAAATTCGACCTTTTCCACAAAAGAAGACGCTATAAATTTGCCTCTTTCCTTCGCAGCGCAAACGGTCGGCCCTCCCAGCATGATTATTTCTTTTGGCTTTTCAAAAATAATTTTTACTGCCGCTTCTCCCGTGTTCGGTGCGCATTCTTCCGTTTTACACGTCGCGCTTTTTTGCATTTTAGTATTATTCATAAGCCTTTATTTTTTTTATGCAGATGCATTCCCCGATTCAGGAATCCACGATTCGTGCATTTTTTTTATGTTCTCATAAAGCTGTGGCTCCTTTTTTTTATTTATTTATGAGGATTTTTTTAACGACTTCGTTTTATTAGCATAGGGCTCTCATTTCCGTGACTATTTTTTGTGTGCGCGTCTTGTTTACGCATCGGGGTTTGATGATTTTTTTTCGGTGTCGTTGTGATTATCACCCCTTGTTTTAGATGATGGATTTTTTTTTTTCAGTGAGCGCTGAGTTTTATGATCACGTCACAAGTCTTTGGAAACACGTTCAATTTGTTCATTTTAGTTGCAGCTATTTTTTTAAATGTAAATATTAATATCCATTCAGAACCCCCTCCCTGCCCCCCTTTTTTGAGGGAATTCCCACCTTCTCCTCTTTGTTTGGTTTAATTTAGATATATTAACGTCCCGTTGTGAAGCAGCACTAACTACTGCTATTTTGGAAAGGACCTCTTCATTTTGAATTACGGTCAGATGACGAGGACCACCCTTGAGCTGGCACCCCCCTCTTCGCACCACACCAGCGGGAGGACGCTCTTTGTATCGTACTTCTTGAAACTGTCTAGAATTTTTCAATGCTCAGATTATTGATTTAAGTTTAGACATTTGCGGTTTTATTTAAAACTCCTTATTAAAATGGAACTTCCATGCGCAGAATTTTATTTAAAGTTGTTTTATCCTGAGATGCATTCGTTGACTTTGTGTAGCTTTATCAAAGACCTTTCTTCTTGCATATAGCCGACCACCCCGCCACCACTGAACGTAGCAGTATCGACATATCAAAGACCGTATTATAGGAATAGAAACTTGTATTTTGTTTTAAATTCGGAATTTTTTTTTCATGCATTTATTTACTTTTTACGTATAATAAAGGGCTTGACGCTATTACATACTTCTATGCTAACTAGAGTTGGATTAAACATTTTCTTAGTGGTAAAAAATATGCTAATATAAGCTCATTGATGTATCGATTAAACTTTTCCGTGTTTTTTCACAATTTGTCCTGAAACCTTCATTGATACCTTTTTATTGCACTCTGATCTAAATTTGAAATGCGTATAATGTAATAAAGGCTGCAGTTATCACATATGAAAGATATCGCATCATAGTCAAAATATATCAAATGCTGCAATATTGGTTCCTCTCTACTTCAAAGAGCTCATAAAAATCAATATGTAAATACATTCATATAAAATATTGTAATACATATAATCCTCGTATGGTCTGCAACATTACATTTAAGTTTATTGAAATTGAATGAAGTTCTCTTTTGGAATCTCTCAAGAGAAGGAAAGTAATGCCATCTAGTGATATGGTGAATAATTATATTCGTTATCGTTTTTAATGAATGAAAAGTAAATGAATAAATTGTCACATAACTTCCACCAAAACATATTTTCTTCGTAGTATTTGTGAATTGGTGGGGGCTTTAATTATTTGAATTTCTTAAGTTATATATATATATATATATTGTTTCGGAATAAGACAAATAAGAAGTTCCATGCAGTTTTGCTTTGCTGCAAATGACGCTGAAATCAAAATCTAAAAATAAACAGTTAAAAAGGTTGCGTATATCCTTGCTACAATATTTGATTTTTATCACGGACACTTTGTAAAAAACTAACTGAATAAAAAAAGGCATTCTTATTTACGTTGCTACCAAAAGCGAGTGAAAACTCCTTTTTATAAGGTATTTATTTTTTCTGAAAAAAAAAGAGCGAATTGCCGGAGTAATCCTTGTTACCTCCTGTGCCTGGTTTTAACTTTTAAGCCCTGAGGTATATTGACGCCACGCAGTGTGAAACTCGTAAACTCGCCGCCCTTTTAAAACTTTTTCCTCTCCTGCTGCACATTTTACATTCGCTGTTGCGTTCTGATTCCGGACGACAGGGGCCCACGCTTCGACTTGGAGGATCATTTCTGGATCTCCATCCTCCTCTAGACTTTAATCCGGTATCGGGACCTTCCGGGGCAAAGGATTATCTCCCCCACCCCTTTCGGAACCTGACACATGTAGTCACTGAAAGGGACGGGAGGCGTGACTAATGCAAAAATCTTCTTTAAAGGATTTTAAAACCACTCGCTCGGCAGTGATGTGAAGTTCTTTTTCAGGGAGCTTTCCGGTCGTAAAAGACAGTCATTTTTATGCTGGAGATGGGCGGGCGTTTCGTTGTGAATATACAGGCTAGCTAAGGCATGCTTTCCACTGAAATCTCTTTTTTCCTTCCTTTCTGAGGTATTTTATATACCATGTGCTCTCATTTTTTGTCTCTACGATTATATAATGGTGCGTAAGACTAAAATTACCAAAGGAACATGGATTTAGTTTATTTTTAAAAATCAAAACACCGCGGCTGATCGTTTAATGAAAAGTTCAGCTTGCGAAAGTCTTTCTCTCTCTTTATATGTATATAATATGGTGCTAGGTTTATCACTTTCCGCCATTGAGCGTCGCCTGTGACCCCGCCACTAAGTAGCCCTCTGGTGGAGAAAACGTGAACAAAGTTCAGTTCATGTCTGGACGAGACAAAAGGATTACGACGTACTAAAATAATCGAAGACGTTTGTGAAAAGACGAAATGACGACGTATTTCCAAAAGACGAACTGGATTATCCATTCCTGCTACTACTAAAATACAAACGAATCTAAATAATAGGGGTCAATACAGTTGGACATTGTCCAGTTCCTCACTGAAAAAAATCCCTTATTTTGAATCCTTGCCTGAAGGTGACCCTTGAGAAAATCTTCAGGCCGAATTCTTTTTCTATTTGCTGTAATTTTGATTCTAGTGTATTCCTTTTTACTTGGCTTATATTACTAATTTATTTTATATAATATTTGTCTCTCTCTCTCTGTGTGTGTTTGGTCTATGAATGAACTTTCCGTTGGTAAACATATCGCAAAATAATTGCAGAAGGGGGTAGTACTTGTAAGATATTTAGAACTACCTGTTACTACCGTTAAATAGCGGCCGCAGACAAAATTGGAATGCTTAAAAGGGTCGCAAGAGCGGTAGCAGCAGTAAAATCGTCAGGTGAACAAAAAAGAACTAATATCGAAAGGGAGGTGTTATTTAAGAGTGATTTTAAAAACAGGATTCTAATAATTACACGACTAACGATATTTATCTCATGTTCTCACACTATCGCAAATGCTCTTCTCTTATTTAAAGCAATTTTTGCTTTAAATAATGAGAATTATGTGACGGGAAAAAATGAATAGCCGAGAATTGTTTTACGAATTGGGATGCATGTAAAAACTGTTATGACTCAAATAAACTTTGTTAGAAGCTATATGAAGTTTGTTTTGTACCCCAGAACAAATTAATCAAATTCTGATAGAAGTGACATACAATGGATGGTTGGTTTACGGATAATTTGTGTAAAAAACGATAATTCAGCGAATTATGTTCGCAACCCGTTATATTCGTTTTTATATTCCTTAACAATGATACTGGTATGCAATAATTAGGGTTTGGTAAAAAATAAACTTGCATAAATGGCAATTCTGAGATTGAGTTTAAATTTTCTTCAACTTTTCACTTTCTAGCCAGTGGCCATCTGTGTTGCATTGATTTCAAGTGAGGGAAACAGGAATTATGCGATTCCGTTTTTTATTACAATTATTATTATTCATTATAACCACCTGCGTTCTGGCATTGGGGTAGCGTGTCTTCCCTGTGACCTAGGCGTCCTGGGTTCCAGTCCCGGTTCGGGCATGGTTGTCCTATCTGTGAGTAGTTTGAAGGTGCCCCCCCCCCCTGTAAACAGGGGTTGTGCAAGCGAATGTGTGTGTCACCTTCATTTGAGCTAGAAGTGAGACTTCTGCCCTCTGGGTGCTCAGGGGTCTATACCCTCAGAAGCTACTGCACCCTTTTTCCGGGGAAATATGGACACGACTATCAAATAATGATAATTTGATATTATTATTTTGAGATTCTGTAATTGTTTTAATTAAACAAAGACCTTAAAACTTCAGGATACTTCAGTTTTAATATTGCTCCAAAATCTAATAACAGTTAAAAATATGCTTTTGTATTCATTTACAAATGAATATATAATTGCTGTAAAAGCCGTTTTTAACAAACCTAAAACCTACCGCTTTTGATATTAGAAATATAATTGTTTATTAACAATATAAAAAAGAAAGAATTGTTTTTGACACTGATTCATTCATTTGATGTAATACATGTTTTTTATATTCTTTAAAATATCTGAAGGTAACTATGAATGAATTTTTAAAAAATTCATAAATGATGTTCAATTCTCTGATTATCTCATGTACGATTGCTATGAGGTATTTTCTCAAAAAATTAAGTTCACTTTAAATAATAGTGTCACGAGGATTTAAATAAGCACACCGTCAGCTTGAAACTAACAAACAAATTTGTTGAAGGAAAGGAGCGACTTGCAATATCACAAGGTTACCCATGACTAGCGGATATCAGCTTCTATACAAGAACAGAATATTCGAGCAGCAACCAATTCACATAACAAAGAAAGGTCTGGAATGTTAGAGAGCATAACGAAACAGACTAAAATTCCATGTTTTGGATACAGCAGCCATGGCGAGCATCGAACCCGCAAACTCTGGGTTTGGATCGTGTGCTTGGACCATTCGGCCACTGAGCTCGTGGCAAACTTTTTTCATCGTTAAACTCTCTTATTTATAAAAACATAAGTAAAATGGTTATTAATATTATTATTATAATGTTTATTATAATCATGGTAATAATAATAATAACCATTTTGCTTTTAATCATTTTTGCAGTTACTTTCAGCTTAATTCTTAGACAAATACAGCAACAAAGCTACAAACAGATATAGCAGAAGCCTTCAATAAATTTCAAGTGAAAGATACTTGAGTCATCTGCACTCCATTAGTTATGAGCCTGGCTCATTGTTTTTAAACGGATGTATTCTTAAGATCATTGTGTCCGTTTCGCGGTCGTGATCTAAGTGGACTGGGAAACGTTTTCCGATCTGCAGCCTCTATTTTTGTCGACATTCTGTCAAGGCCTTCGAAACGGAGAGCACCCCTATGACTCTCACGATTCTCCAATAAAGCCTGTTGTCTGTATGAGATGAGCTGAGTGATGACCATCGGGACATCTGGGAATTCTCTTGAATGTCGGGACAAAGTTTTGAAATATGAATTCACTATTGATGTGAATCGTTATTTCGTGCCTTGGCATTTGGATCCAGCTGAATATGTGCGTTAGCAGGAGCATTGTGGTCAGTTGCTTACAACGGTCTCCATTCTGGTCGGATACACGGGAAAAGGAATTACTATACATTTTAAATACTTCCTCAGTTGGTTGGTTGGGTTTTCTGGCACGAAAAAGCACTTCCTCAGAGCAAGAGGAAGTGGTTTTTCTTTATTTGAAACTGGCTGGTACCCGGCCCTCTGCTGCCGCCGAAAAAAAAATTAAGTGCAATCAATCGATCATTTGGCAAAGTTTTATCGGAATAGGATGAACGGCACGAGAGTACATAAAATACAAGAAGAACAAACAAATATTCATTTTTATTTATTAGATTCATTCTTGTTGAAAAATCATTGGAAATTCAATACTCGTGTTTCTATAGGACCGTATACCGTGATGCTTTTCATTTTAAGCAATTTTTATATTCTACTAGCTGGTAACCAGCGCGTTGGTGCCTCCAAAAAAATTTTTATTAAATGCAATCAATCAATCATTTGGTAATGTTTTATCCAAATTGGGTAAAATGGTACGACAATATATAAAATACAAACAAACAAATATTCACTTTTATATATTACGTATGGATATTCTTTCAGAATTGAAAAACTTAGTCTTCTTTAATGAAAGAAACTATGATAATGAAAGAAACTATTTATGGTATCTCGTGATTCGTTTCATATTGGTCCAGAATTCTCAAATTTAATTTTAGATAAAGTGGTTAAAATTCATTGAACATAGAAAATATATTTACACCATAAAATAGTTAATAAAGTTGAGAAGATAAGTTTTTGAAAATAAAGATTATTTGTACTACAATATTTGTGTTTGGTTACTGCGAAAAACGCTAACATTTAATTTGAAATATAAAATTCCAGGGTCGGTCTTCCCAACACTTTATCGCATCATCTGTCATAAAGTTGTTTCCTCTGAGAATGACATTTGCGTACTGTAGCTGCAAAATATGAACCTTGGATTGAGCATTCCTACAGAATCTATTGTCTCCTCGGTGAGTTATTTGGAGATGAATCCTTGGTCAATAGATGCGGTTGAGATAATAGATAAATGTTCTCTCCCTGTAACCCTCCCGTAGGTGCTAGCCCAGTTTCATTGCAATTGGATGAACGGTTGAGGAAGGCATACGAGACAAACATTCGTTTTTATTTATAGAGATTGTGTGAAAATGTTCTATCGTAATTAAAGCAAAATAATTGTCATACAATTAAACTGAAAATCAAGCAAATATGACCTTTCTTTCTTAGAACATATTATTCCTAGAAGAACTCAATGATCTACTTTAGGAACAATTGAAACAATAACAATGCGTTCACCTGGGAATAACGGCTTGTTTTTCCCCATTTTCTCACTTTAATGAAATTGTTCTTTAAAATGTTGCATGTTCTTTCCAATAGTTCGATGACTTCCTGTTCCTTGACTTCTACGTGTTCGAATGATGAGAAATATTGATTTAGAAATTATTAATTTGTGTAAAAAAGAAAAACGAATTATTCTAATCCCTTGGAATTTTTCTGATTGTTTTAAGAGGACAACCATTCTCTTCATTTGCCAAGTTTTTTTTTTTAAATAAATGTAATATATTTTTTGCTCATATATTGCCTTATGTTAACATGCGATTATTGTATGGAAGTGTTTTTGATTAAAATTCAGATTTAACATAATTGTGCTATGCAATTTGATGTATGCAAATACTTGCAGAGGCTACTACTGAACTGAAAAACACTCATAAGTTGGGTGGCACCAAACGCTAAGCTATCATTGATCGTTTTATTATACTGTTTATTTGATTATTTCCGGAAGTAAATTTTTGATATGCGAGTAGATGAAACAGAATTTCGCATTATTATATTGAGTATAGCGACTAAAGTTTGCGAAATATTTGAATGGGATTATTATAGAAAAATTGTTTTCCAGTTTTAATAAATTCATATTCATTTACATGTTTTTATAATGCAGGTAATATATACATCTTATACTAAGATATCAGGGATTGAAAGAAAAATGATCCGAGATATATAATATTTTTAAATTTTAATTTTACTCATTAATGCAAAATACTTTTTTACTTTAACTTCCTTAAAATTGCTAGAATTGTCCATAATATTGATTCAATTATAATTAATTTCTTATAAATAGGTAATATATAGGTTTAAATAATAGATGATGTATAGGAAATAATAGGTTTCTTATAAATAGGTTTACTACTTTTAAAAGGGGGTGAAAATTTCCCAACTTACAGCTTGATTCATTCAGACTATTGTGTCCGGTTTTGGTGTTAAATCGTGACATTAGTGCAACAGGTTTTTGCTTGGTGTCCCGTTTCGTCTTAATAATTGATTACTATTTTATTCGGAAATAAGGAATTAGTTGAAACATCGATTTCGTTTGTACAAAGCTTGGAATTGCAATTTTGATATTTCTCGCATGAGATGTCATAAATTTTTTTTTCCTTCAATATGGATGCATTTTTTATTAATTTATAAATTGTAATTTTTAAAAAGTCAGCGAATTGTAACAAAATTGGAACAAAATATGTGGAAAAAGTTTACAAGAGCCGACATTTTTCGCCCCATCTGATTTAAGTTACATTTTTTACTTATTTCATTTTATATTTTTTACTTATTATATTAATGGCTTATTATTTTTTAAAGTGTCTGTCTCTTGTTTAATCTAGATATATTTTTAATTAATTTATAAATTGTAATTTTCAAAAAACCGGCGAATTGTAACAAAAACATATGTAAAAAAAGTTTACTGGAGCCCATTTTTTTCGCCCCATCTGATTTGAGTTATTTCATTCACCTATTTCCGAATTTACATTTGGGTTGTCAGTTTTGCCTGTCCTGTCACGGAATGTCATCGTCGAATTGTCGAGCGCCGCCCTGCAACTCCGCCCCGTTTTCTTGGCGCATGGTCAGTGGTATCTCTGACGCCCACCATCTTTTGCGCCCCACGAGAGACGCCCTCCTTGAGAGGAGATGCCCCTGAAAGATCGGATCAGCGTAAATTATTCAGCTTTGTAGAGTCAAGAGATGGACATGCATGTTTTTATTTAAGAGAAGGAAAAAATAAGAGTTTATTGATTTTGTTAACTTTATTTTTTAATTGTAAATTATTTTAAATGTAACTTATCTAGAAGAACTTTTTCGGAAATTCGATTTTTTAAAAGTATTTTGTGATGAAAAAGCATGCCGTATTTTCGAATCTTAACAAGCATGCCGCATCTATCTATAGTGGTATCTATCATTTATAAAAATTAAAATAATAATAATAATAAACACGATGAATTCTCAGTCATTTCTAGGGGATTAAAAATCTTGAAGAAGAATTAATTTTATCGCAATAAATCTAGAATGGTCTCCGTTCTGAATATTTAATCCCTCTATTGCTTTTTTGAAGGTTTATTTATGTAAACCGTACAATTAAAAAATGGAACAAGATTTATTATTATTATTATTAATAGAGGAATTATTGTCAACCTGCTCTATAAGGTAACCCCCGCTTTTTTTTTTTTTAATCATTCTTTTGATTCATGAAAGGTACTCGTTACCTCAATGATGGTTCTAAGATATATTGAGGACCGCGGTGGCCTGGTGTCAAGATCTCGACTTCGAAACCGGAGGGTTTCAGGTTCGAGTCTATTCCACCGAAGAACCGTCGTGTGAAGTCGCTGGCGTGGTGCGGAGAGGGGGGGTGCCAGCTCAGGTGTCATCTGACCACGGTTCAAAAGGACGAGGTTCGTTCCTAAATAGCACTAGTGTTGCTTCAAAACGGGACATTAAAATGCCTAAACTTAACTTAGAAATATTGCAAACTCGGTACAACATTGTGCTATCAATGCACGCAAATTATTACTCGTGAACTTATGTGTGTAAATTCTAAATTTCCATCACTGACTGATTGAATTTGAAGGCGCTCTCAAAAAGAAATTTCTTAGAAATTACTTGAATGCATACTTGGCAGAAGATAAATGTATGAAAAATCGTTTTTATCATGTGAGAACATGATGTTTTTGTTTGAGGTTTTTGGAGCCTCAAAATGTGAAGGCAATTATTGTTGAAGCCTCAAATGCGTAGGCAACAAATAGGTGATTAATCCCTTTTCATTTTATTTTATTTTGGATTCGTCTGTCACAGTATAGCTTTTGAAATATCTACCGTCTGCTAATTTAGTTTTATTTTGGAGTCGGCTTTCACCGTATAGTGTTTTAATTATATGTCGTCTGGTGTTGCAGCATTTCCCTTGGAAATCACTCTGTTATTCCCACGCATTGTTTTTTAAAAATAAACCAAACAAGTTGATAATCAAAAAAGATTGTTGGTTCAAGGATCATTTCAACTAATTAAAATAGGGCTATTAGGAAATAATACAGATATTGTCACATTTGGCGATTTATCGCCAACTGAAGTCAGGACTTGAGCTCCAAATTACACATTCTTTCAAACCGATTTAAATTGATGAAGACAAATAATAATGTTCTCACACCATAACTTAAAATTTGCGATAGCAGATTTTTTTTTTCCTTCCGTTACCCGATCGAATAATTTCAGAAAATCTGGTGGTCAGCGCTTTTAAAACTTCTCAAGATAAAAAAGGAAATGAAGTTTTTCATTTTTTTCTTAATATGATTTGATGTACATTTCTTAAAATAAATAATTCTGACCAAAATCATTCGTTTTTTAAAAAAGGGATAGAACTAATTTAATTGTCGATGCTTGGTGCAGATTTTTTTTAACAATCACATTCAGAATTTTTTTATTGAGGAAATATGGGCGAAAAGAGGCCTCGTGTGGCCCCCAATTCATGTTTTATCAATCTCTAGCTGGTACCCGGCGCGTTGCTGCCGCAGAAGAAATAATCTTGGAGATATCGCTTGAAACAGTTATCTTGTTTCATTAGGGATGGTATTTATGTTCTTGTCGGCAAGGAACGCATTCATTGAAATGGAAAGATAGATAAAGGAGAAGCATAAATGCTATTTATTCTATTTTTATTATTTTATTCAACAAACAAATATTCATTTTTATGTATCAGATTTGTGCATTGTGGAATTGTAAAGCTTGGTGGTCTTTCAGCATGGTCATGAAAGAAACTGTTTAGTGCATCTCGTGATTCGTTTCGTATTCGTTCAAATTTTTAAAGTATAATGTTAAAAAATGTGATTAAAACATTTTCTTTTAAAATGGATTAAACGTAGGAAATATATTTATACCATAACATCCGTAATATAGTTTAAAAGATAATTTTTAGAAAACTAAGAGGGGGCAAAATTGTTTGTACTATAATATTTTCGGAAACTACGGCAAAAAACGCTAAAAGTTTATTAAATGTTTCGTTAAAATATCAAACCTACAGGATTGGTTCCCCTAAAACTCTCTCGCACTCTCTTTAATTAAACAGTTGTCTCAAACAACAACTTACTTTACATTTACGTATAATAGCTACAAAATATTAATGTTTACCTTGAATTGAGAGTATTTACTGAATCTATTGTGTCTCCTTGGCGAGTTATTTGGCAGTTAATCCATGGTGAATAGGTTTGAAAACATTTTTTATACTTTAGATGACAGTGTTATACCTACAACCATCCCGTAAGTAATAAGTATTCAAAGTCTCATCGCAATCAGATGAGCGGTGGGGCAGCGCATAAGAGACAAACATTCACTTTTATTCATATAAGTATAATTTTCTCTGCTAACCATCCCGTAAGTGCCAGTAATTTGTTGTCGAAGTTTCATCGCAATCGGATGAGCGGGACAAACATTCCTTTTTATTTACATAGATTAGGAAGCCAGGATAGCATCTAATATAATGAGTAGTAAATTGAGAATATGAAATAATTTTACATTTCAGTAGTCAGTTGCGACTATCATATTGACAGTGACACGCTTTTGATTAAATGGCTGTGAATTTAGATGTCAAGTTTCATGGCTAACTTATAACAATGTCGTAAAACCTGAGACCTATTATGTCTATAACGTATTCAAAGTTGTCGGATGAGTGGTACTGCAGCGCATACAGACACTCATTTTTATTTATATAGATTTGCTAGTTCGGAAATGGTGTTCTCTTCAGCACTCTACGAGACTTAACCGCGTTTTCGAAGACATCCCGTCTGGACGCCAATTGCATTTTAGAAGGAGGCAGGCGCTCTAGAAAACAGAAGCGGCATTGCGAATGTATCTCACGAGCAGCCCCCGATCTAATTTGAAAGCTGCCCGGGTGCTCGCGCGGGCGCAAAGTAAGTTTGCGGATTCCACAGAATGCGTCTTTACTTTTTCCCCACATCATCACTTTCACATTTCTCTCTGTATTTATTATTTGCTTTTAAGGAAGCCGTGCGCCTCCCCACATCAAAAGGCGCCGACCAAATCGGGGACTGCCCACTGATATATCGAACACTGTTTGGAGGTTCTCTCTTTTCGTTTTCATTTTTTTAATCGTTTCTTGAGAGAACAGCTCGAAATGGTCGATAGCGCGTGGTGCTTTTTCCAAGAAAAGGGAATGCTTTCTTATAGCGGTATTAATTAAAAGACTGGAGAATCTGTTAAGTGAATCGAATCAGTTGATGCGTTTTAGGTAAAACGTTGTTTGTAGGTTGTATGTACACGTTACGTTAAAAACGTACGTGTAGTCAATAGTTATGTAAAGATAGTTATGTCCGTAGTGAATGTTATGTAAAGATAGTTATGTACACGTTACGTTGTTTGTAGTTTGTACGTGCACGTTAGTCTATACGTTTGTTGCTCACTATTTTTTTTTGGAGGGGGGATTTCGAAATCTTTAGAAGTAATTAAATATTGTCACATAGATAGAACTCAAGAGGAAGTAAAGTGAAATCAATTTATTAACTCAACTCTGAACCCTGTGAGTGAGAGATCTTCAGTTTTTATACGAGTGGGGAAAGTTCCTGAATACCTTTCTGGAGACAGTAAAAAATGCCCAGAGCACTCATCTGGTAAGTTAGAGAAAGGTCCAGAATCTTCTGGAACACGAAAGGAAGGAAAAACATATGTAGTCTACTGCGATTCGAACCCATGATCTCCTGACTACGATTCTAGCCTCATAACCACTCAGCTAGACAAACCCGGCATTGTTTCGTTTCAATACGGCAGTATGAGATTTTCTGATTTAGTTATTGTAACAAGTGCTAGATCTTTTGTTCGTTATATACCAAGATCGTAATGGAATGGATCAAAATTTGATCCGATCTGAGTGCATCGGCTGAGATGTAAATTAATGGAATCTTTTGAAAACTTGTATCCATATCGTTTGGAATTTGAAATAGTTATCTTGTTTCATTAAGGATCTTGGTTTAATCTAACAAAAAAAAAAAAAAAAATCAACGAAACGTGCTTATTTACAGCATATCACCCCTTCTGCAAAGCAAAACCGTCCGATAGGATTGGCCGCCAGATCTTGAAGAAGATGTGAAAGCCATTGCCAAAGAAATAATGACTATTTTCTTTGAATTGTTATGAAATATTTCGTACTTGTATTCATTACTTTCGAAATCATGGTTTATTAAATAAAAGAATTTGTATATCGTAAACTAAAACCTTGAAAATGACGAAATTTCTCTCTTTTTTAACGTAAACAAATTTATTGTGAAATTCTAATATGCAATATTTTAGAGAATAATTAGCTTGCAAAAAAAGGGGGGGATGAATATAGTGTTAAATATTGGCAGTATTAAAGCAAGAACGTTTTAAATTCATCCTATAATTCCCTATTAACCCTTTGCGTACCGGATTATGTTGCCATCCATTTTTCAAGTTCATTTTTGCACCCGTCGTTTAGTTTCCTTTGCAGAATAATCTCAGGAACTCAAGAATGAAAAACGTAATTAACAAAGATATCTTGATTAATTGAATTACTAATTAAATATTTTTAATTCCTACTTTTATCCTATATTAACTTCGTGTTGTTTGGGTTTCATTCTCCGTGTTCTTTAGAATACCCTCAGCAAAAATAGTCCTATAGTAAAGATACAAGCTAGATTTAAATGGTACTTCCAAGTACCGTCGGTAAATAAAGGATTAGACAAATTCTATGATGTATAGACATCTAAATAAATAAAATGTTTTGCGAAGAATTTAAAATTCTCTCGTTTTACATAAAATCTCTGCCTGTTTATCGTTAAATCTAATCTACCGTCAGTAAATAAACATAGATTCATTTATATTTTAATAAACATTTTTGTGTACCATATTGATTGGATTCAGTGAATTAGAAATAGAAGATACGTGAAAAAACTTGTGATTAAACATGAAAAATGATTTCCTCCATTATTATTTTTCGTCTTGTGGCATCAGCCACGGTGTTGAAACAAGGAAAATGACTCGCATGATAGTGAGTTTTTACTCCCAGAAGCCGAGGCAAAACGAAAAACAAGTTCCACTGAAGCAACCTGCCCTCACAAAAGATAGTTAAATAAACGCGAAATTTTTAATTTCTTTGCATTGTGACTTTTCTTTTACAGGGAAATGACTTTTGGGAGTTCCTTGACTGATTCCGGTTTGATTTCTTTTTTTAAATAAACGATGGGAAATTTTCTGTTTGCTGTAGACGGAATTTTATTTCTTTTGTTTAAGAAATTTGTATCTATCCGTGATTTTAATTAAACATTAAGAACCTATTTGGAAAGATATGCTGAAAAAAAAATTTCTGCCTTTAACCGATTTAATCTATGAAAAATACTAACACCCTCCCCAAACACACACCAGTGATCTGATTTCTGCAATTTCTATACCGCATGAAAGTTCATGACCATCAGTGATCGTTTCCTTCTACCAGTTTCGAAAAAAATTTCAGAAGTTCTCTCAAGAGAGTCGCTAAATCGCATCTTGTGTGGGATTTAATTATTTTTAACAATTGTTTTTAGTTAACTATTTTATTTGATTATTCTTTGTATACTTGTTCATACGTATAAATGAATGCTGAACGTAGAAGGCGCAGTATGCTCCACCCCATCAGTTTGCAATGTGAGGTGAGTGCTCTTGAGACATTTGTGTGTAAACAACCAGAGCCGGTGCTGGTGTGAAGCGGGTGCAAGCAGGCACCTTGCTCGCTCTCCGTGAGCGGCAAAAAGTATTATTTCGTGCACTCGTGGTTAGCGGCACTTTCGATATTTCAATATATATTAAATATTTTTAAATATATTACGTTTCTCTTGTTAGCGGCATTTTTCAATATTTTGTGTTTCCTTGCATATATGTGATCGTCTTCCATATTCTCTCTCTCTCTCTCTCTGTGTGTATATATATATATATATATATATATATATATATATATATATATATATATATATATATATATATA
>JAPMOQ010015367.1:208537-256856 GCA_026543055.1 Argiope trifasciata | reverse complement strand
ATATATATATATATATATATATATATATATATATATATATATATATAATATGTGTGAAAATAAACAAGAAAAAGTAAAGAATTTTTCCTTGGATTAAATACACACCCAGCGCTATATACACAACTAATGTCGCAATTTTTATTCATTATGAAAAATTCAATTCCTAGATGTGCTATCAATGATCGCCTACTTTCCATTTACAAAAATATCGCGTATTAGAACGTAGATAGAGTGGCCTTTCTTGAACACCTGGAGCGATCCGCCGATTAATTTGAACTCGTTCTTTTCTAGGACCAAACCATCTGTGTTATGAGATGACACCTTCTACTACAGTCAAAAGATAGCAAAGAAGGGCTCATCTCATGAGATAGATGGTTCTCATATCAGGCGAGGGTAGTGGCAGGGAACGTGTTAACAATTTGTAAGCATAGCTTGCCAGAGTCCTCCCGCTGGTGTGGAAGTTTGGAGAGGGGGGATGTCAGCTCGACGTCAGCTGACCGCGGTTCAAAAGGACGAGGTCCGTCCCAAAATAGCCCTAGTGTTGCTTCAAAACGGGATGTTAATATTTCTAAACTAAATCTATTACTATAGACAAGTGCTGCATGAATTTGGCCCGAAACTGCCAAATATATTTTGAAATTCAGGAATGCGCGGATCTAAGCAATTTAAAATTTTTTTGAATTAATTAAAAATGAAACAAAAGTTTGTTATTTTTGCGATAACTTCCACGCAAAAGTTAATTTTACACAATTTAAATAGTTTTGTAAACGTCATTTTTTAAATCATATCCAATTTAGTTGCTGTAAAATTCTTAAGTCTTAATTTAAATAACAATGAAGGTTAACTAAGCAATGGTTGAACGATTTTAAAGTGTAAAAATTCTTGCTTTTTTTTCTGTTATTTAATTGGATGCGTAAAAGTATAAATAGAAAATGAGCGAGATACATGACACAATGAATAGAACGGCATAAAACTTTCAAAATAGTATGAGAAAATAGTAATAGCGAGTGTATCTTTCAAAATTTGAAATTCAACAATGTTTTATTGCGGAAACTATTAAGAGCAAGTCACATAAAATGTTTATTTGAAACCATTCGTAACCGTTATTCCCGATCAAACAAGGCAGCTAGTAATTAATATCATTAGATCCTTTTGCGCCCCCCCCCCAAAAAAAGTAAATTAGAATTTATTTTTTGTTGTTGATATTTCCTATAATTATATGACCGCGGGAAATAAGAATCTAATATATTGCGTTGCATTATTTATTCTTTATGCTGTAAGTAATTTATGGAACCTTTTAATTAAATGCAATTTTGATCATGTATTGCTGTTTCAGTCCATACAAGAAAAAGTGCAACTGAAATACAATCCGTGTCATTTCTGTCTGTTAAATTAATTCCCACTGTGGTGAGGTTTATTTTTTATTTTTTTATTTGACAAATTTAAATATCGCGGCGGTGTCCTGGCACAGGGCTAGCGTGTCTTCCCCGTGATCTGGGCTTCCCGGTTCGGGCATGTGTTCTGTCTGTGAGAAATGTGAAAGAGCCCCCCCCCCCCCCCCTGTAAAAAGGGATTGTGCAAGCGAATGAGAAGTATGAAGTAGCTAGGGCGTCGAACTCTTGGCCCTAGTTGGTGACCCTACTGAAAAACAAGGGGCGCTAAAATTAGGTTTAAATCGCTGTTTGTCGGCGGGCTTGCATATGTCCCATTAGTAACAACAACGAGAAGAAATGTCGCTAATTCTGTCATTAGATACATGAGTCAAACATGTTATTGTCAGCGCAAGCTTAAATATTTTTTGTTAAGCACATAATCTGTACATTACATAGATGTTTCATTGCGATTACAATTTGTACTTCTAATGTTAATGAATCAGATGAATGTTATTTTTTTTGGTCGATTCATTTTATTTTGAGTTTGATTTAATAATGACTCTTTTCCTCTCCTATTTTGGAAGTTTGTTTAGTTTAGTTACATTAACGTCCCGTTTTGAAGCAACACTTGGGCTATTTTGGGATAGACCTCATCCTTTTGAACCGCGGTCACATCACGAGGACGACACCTGAACTGTCACCCGCTCTCCACACCACACTAGCGGGAGGACGTTTGGCCAGACAGATTGAACGTGCTAGACACTCCCTCACACGACGGTTCTTCGGTGGAATCGAATCCCGAAAAGGAAACTTTTCGGTTCCGAATTCGAAACCTTACCTCCAGGCCACCGCGGCCTCCCTATTTTGGGAGGAAAACTATCCGTATTATGGTTGATTTTCACTTCCCTGGTAGGTAAAGTAAGGTGTGGGGGCGCGTACCCTCCACTCCGATGAGAAATGCCTCGCACGGGAAGGATTATACTGTGGCAATTGATAGCCATTCAATGACTAGTCAGACGCTACTTACGGGGGAAGTCATACATATGACCTCTAAGGCAAGCGGTTTAACAACGCAAGACTGAATGACTCGCTACAGCAAGACTGGCTCGAACTGTGGTGGAGCCCTAAGGGCCATCACGGCCACGATACAACCCTCCCCGTAGAGAGAACGTCCCGTCATCGATGGGAGGGCAGAACCCCCTCCTTTTATTGTGCCCATGGGGTTGGCGAGATTCAACCACCATATCGGAAGCATCCCATCCTCATTTCGAGGTGCCCCCCGGGGGCATTACTTGCGGCGGACACGGGGACTCGCTAGGCTTATAGTAGATTTTTTCCTAAATATATCTTGATATTTTATCTTTATGACAAATTTAGTTTCGTTTGTTAATTTATAAACCTAAATGCTGCAAAAACATAACATAATAAAAACTTAAACATAACATAAAATAAACATAATGGTAATAATATTTCCTTTCTTTCACCAACTTTGAAATATTTATTTGTAACATGTGTATATCCATTTAATAATTTAATTGTTAAAATAAGATTAACATAATAACACGCATTCGTAACTATAATGAAAAGATTGTGGATGGATCATTCACGTCTGAAGATTTCCGACGGCTTTCCGTTGCCCATGAGGGACCGACCCCTTCCCACATTTTTTTTTTCTTCGGAAAATAACGTTTTCATCTTCACCCTTGCCATTTTGAGTGCTTTATTTATTCTTTTCTTTCTTTCTTTCTTCCTCCCTCACTTCATTCGATTCTGTTCGTTCTGCCACCTGGAGTACTCCCTCCCACCCCCACGCTCCGTGTTTCGATGATACAAGGGATGAGGGAAAGATAACCAGCATTTCCCCACCCGCTTCTCACCGAGTGTAATTCTGAGCTAAAGTAACTGGAGGAATTGAAGCCTAGTTTTTTTTCCTTCCCTTTCTTTTTCCTTTTTTTCCCCTTTTTTCTTTTCTTTCTTTTCTTTTACCAGTGTCATTTTCAGAAAAAGTTTTCTGCGCAGATGACAAGAGTAGGCCTCAAACGCGATTAGAAAATCCATAAAAAAGTTTGAGTAGTTTTAATTCATCGGAGACGGCGTGTTTTTTAGTGAATGTAAAAGAATCTATATTATTTTTCTCATCTCATTGACAGCTTATAATTTAGCGTCGTTCTGTTTCTCCCAATTTTCTGGAAAACGGATCTCAGTTATGATTTGATTTGATTTTTTTTAAAGAATGATGTATAGAAGTAAAATGGCTGATGAATCAGTCCCCCCCCCCTCAGTACTCTCATTCTTTTATAATTTCTTTCATTTTCTGAAATATCTGTTTCATTCTGTTTTCATTCGGCTTCTACCTCTTTTTCTTAACCATTATTTATATGGAGTTGAGTGCATCTTTCTGCAAACGTCTTATGGAAAACAGTTCTGAAAAAATTAAATAAAAAATAAACACTGCATCGAAAATTTATGATCTTTTAGGTATTAACCGCGACTCTGTCCGCGTGGAAATTTTGATGTTTATGTACGAAAAACTATCAAATAATGACAAATCAAAAAGAATATTAAACCTAACGCTACATTTAAAAGTGTAAGCAGATATGAAAACTATATAACATAAATGCAATTCAATAACAAAAACACACAACTGACGGAAAAACAACTTATTCACATTGTATACCCGAAATAAAACAAAACAGCCAATCAAGTCCGGTCCAATCCATTTCATTTATGGATCGAAATGGAGATAGCTACAACAGTACTATACGCATCATTTTTAAGCTTGTAATTCAATTGGAAACACGGTTTATAACAACGCCTGAACTTTCAACGCCAGTTGGGGTAGCGCAATGCAGATTAGAAATTTTTTATTTCCTTTATTCGGTTTTCTTTTCATTTTAAAGTACTTCAGAATGAATCCGAAAGATTGATTCATGAACAGCATTTGATTTTAAATGCATACACTCAAAAAATAAACAGAATCGTTTGAAATAATTATTCGAAATTCTGCTAACCATAACCTCAACTCTGTTGGGAGGAATAAAACTGGAGCCTTACTCAACTTTGGCGGGATTTGGCCTCAGCTCTTTGGCGCGAAAGTGATTTTTTAATGAATAAAAAATGAACTCTCCATTTGACGGAGTAAAAAGTAGCCTATATTCTAATCCTGACTCTAATCTATCTCTGTGCTCAATTCCACTACATTCCATTCAGCCATTCTGACGCAATGGAGCCACAAACATCCATCCAAACTTTCACATTTATATATTAGTATCGATATAGATTTATTGGCATTATTCCAACGTATTACGAAACCATGAATGATGTGTAGAGATAGTTACGTAATTCTTGTTACAGCAAACCCAAAAATAAAAAGATATTTTTAATTATTTCGTGTAATCGTTTGCATGATAGTCGATGTGCACTTACTATTATTAAGTTTATTATTATTTATAAAAAAGTTTTTATAGTTTATTATTTATTTATTGAGTTTATTTAGTAAGTTTTTTTTTATTATTGTTTGTTTATTTATTAAGTTATTATTTTATTATTATTTATTAAATTATTTTTATTAATATTTATTAAGTTTTTTAAGGGTTTTTTAAAATCTAGATTTTTAAGTTTTGTTTCGCTGAACATTTAGCTGTCAAAATTATTTAATCGCTTTATTTATTTGATTACGATGTTAAAAAAAACACTGACCATCATATGATGCATTGCTGAGTTCGAAGAACACATTTTGAAAAATGTTCGTCTGTCTGTAACAAGGCTGATTCAAAAAAGCTTTGAGTCAGAAACATGAAATTTAGCATTCAGTCTTCATATCAGATTTGTAGATTCTATCTAATTTTGATTAAAATCTAATTATAAGAAGTCTGTCTTTCCGACTGTCCGGATATAAGTTTAACACGTTATATACAAAACGGGGAAAGCTTATTGAGTAAAACTCGATGCACAGATTTCACTTCTATATCAATATTTATGAGATTCTGAGCCAAATCTATTCACCATTATCATTCTGTACTTTAGAGGCGATGACTTAAACATATCAAATGGGGTGTGTGAATGCACTTGCAGTTCTTTTTAAAGTGTGATTTCAATTGGTTGAGCAAAATGTGTATAAAAACACAAATAAATTTTAACAATTGAGGGGGGGGGGGTGCGAATAAGTCTTGATAGAGTGTTAACCATACTGTGCTTCAAAAATTAGAGTGATTGTTACGGATCATCTTGTTACGATAACTCAAAGTAAGCCTATAAAATATATTAATTTATTGAAATATTAAAAATTTATTTTGTCTTCTGTATTTTTCTAACTAGTAATACATAAAAGAAATTATAATTCAATTCTTACTTATTTTCATGTATTATTTATGATCGGGTATCGCGTTAGTAATCTCAGAACTTGGCGACCAAATAGAAATAACTGGAAAATTTTAACTAAATCATTCATATTTGGAAGGAAAAAAAAATGTATTAACATCAAGTATCATCCACTACAAGTTTTAAAAAAATATATTTGAACTTGAGGGGATGAATAAAAAGATTTTATTGAAAAGTATATATATATATATATATATATATATAATATAAAATTTTTATCCTCCCCCCCCCCCCCCCCCCCCCTCCAAAGCACCTGCTAGTGACTGATCGTAAACTTTCTTTCTTGTAATTTAAGTATAGGTTAAGTTTTACAAACAAACTTTTACAATTTGCGAAACTGTTCATTTTCATCAACATTTTTTTCCCCTGTTAGCCACTTTTTTGTTTGTTTGTTTGACCATTGTCTTGTCATTACAAAGTTTTGTTAAATAAGTTGGGCGAAATTTTTTCTTCTTTCGGCACCTAATCTCCTGCAAGCAAAATGTGTGCGCGTGTGTCTCTGTCAGTGAAATATTTCTATTACATTCATCTACATACGTTTTACACTTCTGTGAATAAAATTTACAGAGCTATGCTTTAAATTTAAAGAAGACGAATTACAAATTTAGGTAGAAACATTTATGTCGGAAGTGCATATTTATTCGTTACAGAACACACACATGCACATTCTGTATAAATAGCACCTACGGTCACGAATCTCAGTACTAAATATTTGTAAGCATCAAGTCTAAGTAGACACAAGAATTGTGCTAATTTGTGCTTTTTAAATAATTTTCCTTCTGCTTTATTTATTATATGTAGAGTACTTTCTAAATGGAATCAATTCCTATGATATCACAATGCTTTCATTCTCGTTACTTTCCAAATGACTTATCTTATTGTTGTCTTTTATTGTATTTTATAACCTCACTAATAGTATCTTACTTTAGATTTCAGTTATAGAAGAAAATCCCGTTATTAAAGATCTGATGAAACATTGAAAACTGTTCAGATTTCATTACGGCAATGAAATATATTTTGTTGAAATACCTCAAAACTCATGAAGAAATCGCGACAAATATATGTAAAATTTATCGTATAAAGTCATCTAAAATTTTCTTAATTTTTAATTAATTACAGACGTAATAAAAATATTTAAAAAAAAATAGTTCTGAGGGACATATTTTTACTTTTCGAAATATATTTCTACCAAATCTGGTAGCTCCAGATCAAATGCACTCATCTGTTGAACGCCAACACACATATAATTGACTCAATCTCATTATCTTTATTAGCGGATTATTACTTCTAACAAATGCTCCACGATTTACTGAAAATGAATCCTTGTTTGGCGGAAATTCGCCAAGGTGCTTAGCCACAATCGTTTCTGTTTCGCATGGCGCCTCATAGATGTCGCTTTCTCCTCAGAACACATGGAGCCGCGGATGATGCGACCATGGCAGATGCTTCCTCCCCAAAAAACATAAGTTGTTCGGTAGAAAAATGGAGTGAAAAGGTGTCTCGCGGAGAAGATATCTGTACAAGAAAAGCATGTCTGCTGTCTTGGTGTTGCTTCCCAGCATGGCTCACGGCGCTGGGAAAGTAAGTTGACGGATTATTCCATGGAGGAGATGAGTCACAGTTATTTTCCAGTTACATTTCGATGATCGAAATGTAACTACTGTAATTGTAGTTTATCAAAACATTTTTCAGACTTCTTAGGGACTTGAAATTCCCCTATTCTATCAAATGTTTTCACTGCTTTGATATTAACTCTGCCCTGTATTTAACTCTGAATGTATACATTATTTTCATACATCATCAACAACTTTGCAGGACTTAGTGTGAGAAAAATTCCACCCAAATATTTTTAACTTTTTAAAAGCCATTCATTTTTATACTTGTGTTTAGTACTTTCCCCTTTTGTGTTGTGCATTGTTTCATTGTCTAACATCTTCACTTAACAACATCTTTGTTAATATTGTCATTTCACTTGCATAGTTTTATGTTTCATACAGTTCTATGTTGATATCACAGATTATATATTCAACTGTATTTAATACTCTGCTTTCATTTTACCATTTGCTTGGTGACCATAAAACCTCAAACACACACTGCTTTGATATAATTATTTTTTCTACCCACAGCGATACATAAAGTTTTCTTTGTAATTATTATATTTAATCGTATTGTATAAAATAGAATATTTATTTTATCTATTAGTAATAGATACTCTAATCTAAAATATATATTCTATATCTTAATAGGATATCTATTTTAAGTAAGTTTAGAATATCTAAATCTAACAGTTAATATCACTCTTTGCAGTTAAGATTCCAATAAATTTTTTAGCGCATCATCATAATATTATTGAAGGCTAAAACTGCTGTTTGAATCTCTCTGATTGGGAAATGTATGGTTCATGAATATTGTTTTTATTTTAAAATGTTTGATCTCTCTTTCTTTGCAGGTCAACCGAGTTCCTCTGGTTCCCCCCAACCACGCATCCTCTCCCCTACCCTTCATGATGTACAGCTCAGAACAGTGCCAGCCACCCCCTGCTCACATGGGCATCTCTCACCTCAACCACAAAACAGGCGAGTCATTTTTTAAACCATTTACGTGGAATTATCTCGAGTGCTTGGACAAAGAATATTTCAGCAAATAAATAATATTATTGCTGAGAAGTTACCATTTCAATATATTTGTAAAGAAGTATTTGAGGAATGGAATTAGAAAAATAAAACTTCAAATAAAAAATTCTTTATTTTTGGAGTAGATTTCATTAATTAAAGTACTTGTAAATAACTAATATTTGTTGCCTTACTGCAGTTTTTATTACTTTTCTAGTTTTAGCAGTAGCATTTATTGCATTATTAACAATTGGAACATTTTATTTGGTTAAGTGGGAATTAAACGTCGAGTGTAAAAGATGAAGAAAAACTCTTTGAGAATTTAAAGTGCTTGTTTCCCTCCTTTTTATGGATACAAAACAATAAATGGCCTATAAATTTCTTTTTGTAAAATTTTGATTTTAGCTTGCTTTTCTATTGATTATTTATTTGTTATAAACCAACCTGTACAAACATCCTTTAAATGCTTAACATAGCATTCAAATGCTAAATCAGTTATTGCATTATTTAAAAAAGGCTCTGATATGCTGATGATATGACAAAAGAAACTTGCTAATGCTTCCAAATAGTGGCTGTAACACTTTGTATGCTTTAGTAGCCAATTCCCTTCATTACAATATCAACTCGGATAGATGTCATTTTCAACATATTCTAGGTTATATTTAGTTATTTTGCTATTATAGATATTAATCTTTATGTTGTCCCACAAAATAAACTGTTAATTTAATCTCTTACTGTGACACATCTTTAATTTGATGAGCCTTTTAATGGTTTATTTTTAATTATTTTTAATTTTAGTTACAGTGAGAATATAATTGTTGTTATTTGTGTATTTACATTTAGTATCATTATCATTGCATTATAATTGCGCTTATATACACTCAATACATTGCACTTATATACATTATAATTGTACTTAGTGTTAATTACAATTTGATAATTTAAGATTATATGTAGTATTATTTATTATTAAAGTATACACTAATACATTCTAATTTAAAAATACATAATAACAGTATGAACATTGTGATACAGCTAGTAATCCGACCAGTGTTATTTGATGAAGTTTTTTTTATCTTTCTAATATTCTTTTTATTTACATCTCTCTCTTTCTCATGTTCTTGACATCTATTCAATCAGAAATCTCTTTCTTAATTTTTACATGTCAATATAATAACAAAATTTAAATTTAAAAAGTTATTATAATAAGTTCAGAGAGAAATTTCTGATTGAATAGATGCCAAGAGCATGAGAAAGAGAGAGATGTAAATAAAAAGAATATTAGAATGATTATTAGAATAACTTTTTAAATTTAAATTTTGTTATTATATTGACATGTAAAAATTAAATTATTATAAAATCTAGAGAAAAAAAAATGTTAAACAAAATATTTTCCAAATATATTAATTTCTCAAATTGTGTGATTCATGCAATTTATTTAAAATATAATTTAGACGAATTTTAATTTCTTTTTGTGTTCTTTTCAGGTATTGGAAGAGCTCCTGTTTATCCACTGGCTTCACCTAGTCAGTTTCATCCTCCAATTTTCAGTCCTGAGTTCCAACAGTTCCCATGGTAATTTTTTTCTTCATGGCTCAATTTTTGAAAGATGCTATACGACATGCGGATTAGTGATTAGCATTGAATTACATGTGAATATGTGATTATAAAATAGATTATACATCAGTGCTATTATTCTTGAGGTTTATCCTTTCTTCTGATACATACAAATATTACTTTTATATAACGAAAATTAAAGTTGATTTTGTAAAATTATTTACAATGAGTACAAATGTTAGTAATAATCCATTTATTGTTTGTTTTTATTATGTTTGGAGACTCATTTATTAGAATATGCCATTTTTCATTCATTAATTTGGAGGAATTATAAATTGATTTAAATTTTCAAGAGGAATGATAAATTTTCTGTTTGTTAAATAAATGTGTTTTTTTTAAAAAAACTTTTATTAGTTATTTTATATTAAAGTCAGTATTTTTGTAATTATTTCCTGGAAAATTAGATATAGTGGGGAGGAAGGGGGGTACTGATAAAAATGTGCCATTATTATTTTTTGTTGTTGTTGTTACAATTTCTTGTCATTATAGATAGAAAAATAAAAGTTTTCACTAGATTTAATATGTTTTGATTACAGCATTGATTATATTTAAATAATATTTTTGAAATATTAATTGATAGTATTTATTTAGCAGAATTAATAAAGCTTGTAAGAACATAGAAATAATACTAGGAAAAACATAGTATTTAATTTAGAAAAAATGATAATTTTTTCTTGCACACACAGGAAGAACATGATAAAACACGAACATGAACAAAAATTTATTGTTAAAATGAGTGTATGATGCCAACAGTAAGAAGAAAAGTAACTGTTGCCATACAAATATATGATACAAAAAATTTACAAATGAGAAATATAATCACAAATTTGTATCCAAACATTTATATTATGTTTTTTTAATTATTATTAAAAAAAATATAAACCATCTAATGAAAATGTTTTTTAAAGATATTTTGAAGCTAAGCATATTTTTTATATTTTGATACCCTTAATATTTGTTTTTCTTTATAAATTCGTTTATGAAAAATATTCTTATGAATTATATCATTTAAAGCAAATCCTAACTTTGAGAGGATAATTAGTGCAAAAGTTTGTAATATTTACTGTTTAGAACTGCAATCTGGAACATCACCAGCTCTTCAGTAATTCAAAATTATCAGCAGATTTAAGAAGTATTAAGACAACAAATATTCTGTCTACAAATGTAAATGATTTATACATAGCATAGCATTTCAAAATATAATGCAAATATGAGCTGCTGCTGCATTTGAATAATATTTATTATATGTAGAGTCATCTTCTGTTTATTTTTGTATAGTTGTTGCAGTGAATCTAGATTCGCTATCCTAAGGTCTTGTATCTACAGGCTTATTGAATTAGTGTTTCTTCTTAGGAAATATGTCAAACTGTAATCAAAGAATATTTTTTTTCTGACAAAACAATCTTAATTCTTAAATTACTAATTGGATTATTATAAGAATTGCAGGTTTTATTTTTTACTTTTGATTCATAATAATTGAACCTTATAAATCGTTACTCTTCATTTTAGTATTTTTTTTTCGTTTATTTATTTTGTTTATTGTGTAAAATGTATTCAGACTGTTCCAAGAATAAATTTCAGAATTTTTGGCATTTCCTTATGTTGCATTTGTTTCACTTGTTGCATTCGTAAAATTTTTATTTTAGATTATTGCAAGACATTATTCTATTCCCTTATCTCCCAGAAACAACAGAAATTTTTCAAATTATTTTAATAATGTATTGTTATGGTAATAGCAATTGTTTCAAGTAAATAAATTTTATAAAGTAAGGAAGACAGTTGAAAAAAGCACTAAAAGTACTTGTAAAAGCTCTCTTTTGTTTTTGTTTTAACACATTTTTTCTCTCTCTAGGCCTCATCCAAGCACAATGTATTCGATGGCTTCAGGTTTCCGTTACCCTCCTGCCATGCCACTACCGCCTGCAAATATGCAAAATAAGTACCCTTCCTATCCAGGAATGTTTTCACCTGGTATTCACAACAGTATGGGGAACCATCCCATCATGACTCCTGGACCAAAAATGGAATCATCTGACCATCAGGATAATAGGTATTCTATTCTCACCTTCATTTAAAAAAATGTATTTTTGAATGTCAATTAGAATTTAATAAAACCTGCTGCTTTTCCATTCAATTGACCTATATTGGCTGTGCATGTTTTCAAACTCTTATTTATTAATTATTTCTTTAAAACTTTTATATTAAATATCTCTCCATTCTTTAATAAACAAAAATTAAAATTTTTGTTATTAATGTGAAAAATTGTAATTTTATATTGAAATGCATTAAAAAATATTCTTAATATTACTTGGAGCAATTAATAAAATCATCAAAAAAATTCCAAAAATTAAAAATAATTGTTATTTTCCAATTCTGAAATTGCTTTCTTCAATTATTTCTATGCACTTATTTTTCAATTTTCCTTTCGGATCATAATTTGTTTGAATTTTGCACATGACTTTTAAAAAGAAAGAAATATAACTATTTATTTTGAAGGCTTTAAGTTCATTTTGTAATCTAAATGGGCTGAAATAAACATTTTATGATTGCCTTTGAAAATTCATGCCATTTTATCTTCATTCAGGGATTTTTTTTTAAAAACACAGTAAATCATTTGTTTCCCTTTTGTTTCCCCCCCCTAAATTTTGGATGAAATTTATATGGTGTTTGGAATAAAATAATAAGGCAGTAAATTATCTTGCTGAAATCTATTTAATATTCTATAGTGCTTTGTTTTACTAGTTGAATATTTATTTGAATGCACAGTTACCTGTGCAATTTTCCTTACAGGGGATTTTCCAGTTTCAGTCCTATTTCCTCACCTTTATCCCAGACACAAAACACCAGTAACCACGCAGAGCACACACCACGTAGTCGTAGCGAACAGAAGAAATCTCATATTAAGAAGCCTTTGAATGCATTCATGCTATTCATGAAAGAACAACGCCCTCTGGTGGTCAAGGAGGTGACTCTGAAAGAAAGTGCTGCCATCAACCAAATATTAGGCAAACGTGTGAGTTTTATGTATTTTGATATCAAGGGTTCGTTTACACTTTATAATTCCTGTATGTACAAAAAGGTAGAAAATGGCATGCACTTACCTGATGGACTGAAAAAAACATCTATGTAAAGGGGCATAAGACATTCTTTGGCAATAATAATGAAGGCAAAAATAGAAGAATTCAAAATTTATTTTAACGATATTGGATGAAAAATGCATATGCTTAAATCTACTACTTTTTTCTTTCTTGTTATATAATATATATATGAGCTCAGTAGAGTCAAAGTAATTAGGTATGTATGTCAACAGGTGTAAAATGGCAATAAAATTTTTGAGTACTTATCTGTACTGGGCCAGAAAAAAAAATTAAAAATCGATCAATGACTTTCTTCTTATTTGCATGACGATATGTCAAAGGGACCAGGTGGGACTGAAAATAAGAATAGGGAATAATTTCTAAAATGAAATTACCTTCAGTTTTATTCAGTTTAGATTTTCTTTTTTAAAGTACAGATTGCAATTGGATAGGCATTTCTGTTCCTTATTTTATCAATTTAAGGGACTTGTGCTGAAAAGGGTTAGTCCTTCTGATGAGATCATAAACAATATTAAACATCCCACACCCCCATTCATGTCATTTTTGCAATAGATGACATCACATTTAGAAAAATCTTAGCATTTTCTTGCTTTTAAAACTGTTCAAAGTGAAACCCTCAAGAAGAGATTTTACTTTCAGGCATATCTTTTATTTTTTCTTCTACTGTATGGTACCAAAATATTAGCCCAGTTGCCATGATTGAGCAATAAATAATTCATCATAATCATTCTCATATAAGAGTTAAGTATTATTGAAGATAGATAATTATCATCAAAAAGGAGGTAGTTGGAATTGACCATTTGTGATAATCTCTGGAATATAAACTTTTGTAGAACCATAGCAATGGTAATTTCATTTTTCAGAAATAGATAATTCATTCTGATATTTGATATGATTACCTTCTTATTTTAGAGTGGGGTCTAATTAGAATTATTCTATCCAGCAAACTGTAACAAGCAACACTATACTAATCTGCATTATATATATATATTTTTTCATTTTTGAAACAGTAAAAAAATAAAAGTGAGCGAGAGATTTTCTTGATGGTCTCAATGCTAGCCTAGAAACATGGACATCTGAAATATTGTGTTTAGAAGACTAACTTGCCAATATCTCAAATATATGACATTGACCATTATCGTTATTTTGCAAGCAATATCAATACTGGCTCAACATAAACTGACCTTCGAATTGATAATACAATGCAACATATTCTTTCATAAAATAAAGAAGTTTCTAGAAGAAAAAAATATATTTAAAAAATTTCAACTGCGTATTTTTAAGTATTTATTAACATTTCAATTCTGAGAGCTATAATTGGTACTAGAATGAAATAAATTTGTTGCAATTTTAAAGAAAATCATGTCTTTTATTTTTCAATCCGTTATTAAATTATATTTATTTGAAATGAGGGTAACATAATAGTAAAAATGTGCCTCAGAATGATTTTTGCTTTACATAAAAGAATACAAAAATTAAATAAAAATATGTCATAGGTTTCTTCTCAGTATTTAAATTGATATTTTTGATATTATTAGTCTACAATTCTAAGATGACTGGTAAATCTAACTGGACACTATATTTATACAGAGTGTAGATTATATAAGTTATACAATAAATATTTTTCCCTGATAGGTCAGTATTATATTCATTATAAATATATTTAGTAATCAGTATTATTTCTGATGTTTGTGGCGTCGTACATTAAAAAAAAATATTTATTATTTTATATATATTTTTAGCTTGCTATAAAATAAATGAAAAAAAAAAAAAGAAAGGGGGGAAAAACACCATGTTTTTCTGGGTAATTTCTCTTTGCTGCATTTTAATTTCTTTGGTTATACTGAATTTCTTGAGTGCTTTGAATAATTTAAAACTAAATAAGCGGTAAAATCTGAAATGCCGGAGAATTTACAAATGTACCCACTCCAATTATCTGCATCATTATCAAGTATATAAATCTGAATTGCTATTTTGATGCTAATCAGTTTCAGAGAATTTTTTATGATTGATTTATATTTAAGTGAAGGATTTATCAGTTTGTGAATAAAGGTAAGCACGAATAAAAGTTAATAAGGATTTGTAAATTTCTTTTTTATTTTCACAATTTTATGGTGGATTTTAACAAAGGTCAATGAGTTTAAATGTGATTGCTTTACATTTTTGCTGATTCATTATATTTTCCATTCAATGACCAGTTAGAGTTATTGTTAATATTTCCTTTCAGTATTGTTGTTTTATATATGGCATTTCAATTTTTTTTTCTCCTGTTAGTAAATCATTAGTTGATTTGATCCATTTTTAGTTATTAATTTTAGTTCAAGTGTTAGTGAAATGTATTTAATTCATAGACTTCAGACCTTCAATATTTACTTTAATGTTATTGTAAGTTTACATTAAAGTGCATTACAAGTTATGACTTTTAAAAAATTTTTAAGCAGAGGCTTATGTGCATAATATTATCTTCTGCACCTTCCATTAGTTAATGTCTGAAATATTGTTATAAGAATAATTCTTGTTTAGGCCCATATCTTCTAATATGTAGACAATTACTCTTCAAATCTTTATTAAATGCAAATTTATTCAAGGGTTAATCCTCAGATAACAAATAAACTTATATTTTTTATGGTATATTAAAAGCTTTAGCATTATATATTCTTTTTCAAAGATTTACTATGCTTTTTTCCTATGGATGCATTTTTGAAGATGTTGGCAAATGTTAGTGCACAATTTAGTGCCCTTTATTTGTGATTTAGAAAATTGCTAGTGAGCATGCATCTTAAAAATAAACTTTTTAATTTTTAACTAATTCTACTTTGATCATATAAAAATATAAACATTTTATATAGTATAATAAACTATAAATAAATGTATTCAGTAAATAAATATCAATAAATGTTTATACTAGGGTAGACATTTTGTATATAAATAAATTCGCTTTTTTTTTCTTCTTCTTGTTGCTGTTTAGAAAGTTTTTGAGATTTTGTTTGATCTTATATTAAGGCTTTGAGTGTTATTTTGGGAAATGTTATCATTTTTTTGCTCTGCAGAATTTAAATTTCGGTCTGATGTAAAATGTTTTATTACAGTTTTTCAGGTTTCTTCATTTATGTTGTTATTCCTATGCTTCCTAACTCTTTATAACTTTTTGTAGTGGCATGCTCTATCTCGTGAAGAACAGGCGAAATATTATGAGAAAGCTTCGATTGAACGGCAACAGCATAGGCAGAGGTATCCCGATTGGACTGCTCGTGACAATTATGCAATTAATACCAAAAAGAAAAAACGGAAACGGGACAAATCTCAAGATGGAGGTAATATTTTTTTCCCCACCTTCCTTGAACATCTTATACTTCTTACAAAGATTTCATTCATCACCTCTAAACTTTCTCTTTTAAATGTGAAGATTTTATATTTTATTAGCATATATTTTATTCAAAATTTATGGTTATTTATTGCAAACATTTCTACTTGATTCAATGATGATGCGTTTCAAAGAACTAGACTTATTTGATTAAATGAAAATAAATGTGGTGTGTATTTTCAACCATGATAAAGAATTCAAATCATGCCAAAGCAAACTCTACAAAAGCAATCAGTTTGACATAAATAACACCAAATTTTGCTTGATTAAAAATGTATGAACCAATTTCTGTGTTTTAGTGGTGAAAAGAAAATTCTTCTTATTATTTTCAAAAAGCCCCCCCCCCCCCCTATTTTGTGGATTTTTTTTTTTTTTTTTTTTTTTTTGTTAATGTATCATGTAGTCATGTCATTCAAGAGAAGATAAAATATCCTAACCATATTAATAATGCAGTTGAATAGAACTGATATTCTCCACTCTCCTCCAATTTTTTTCTTTCTGTAATTTAAATATTTTTACATAATATGGATGTACATTTGACTTCTTAACTAACATGTCGAGTATTTCTTTCTTTTCACCCCGATTTTTTCAACAGATAACAAACAGCTGTACTCAACAATATCATTTGCCATTTACTGTTATTGTTAGAAAAAATGAAGCTGTGGCATAAAATCATTGGCATTTGGTAGAATTCTTTCATCTAAATGAATTATACTACTATTCAATCTACCTCTGCCATTCTGAAACTTTACAGGATGGACTTTTTTTATATTTTTTATTATTTATTTATATATTATTATTTTGTGTGTGTGAAAACTGATTGATACTCTTGGAAATGAATAGATTTATGATGCCACTATCCACGTCAATATTGTATTTTTGATTTGCAATTTGCTAGACTTTGAAAATAAAAGCAGATTAAAATCAATCTATTAACTTTTATAATTTCGGTATCTTCCAGTTGGTAATGCTGAATAATTTGGACATGCAAAAATGTGATGCTTTTTAGTACTTGTTGATGTATAGTAGAAATGTATTTCTTTGTAAAGTTCATTAGGTCAAAATTATTTATCCCCTGGTCTAAAGCTAATTTAGGATGTAGTTTCTCTTTCATTCATGTAGTTTCTCTTTGATACAGTTCTTCAATCTTCTTCATTGTTTCAAAATCAAATGCATTTCATAAATAATAATAATCAAAATTTGTTATTAATCTGCTCTTGATTATCATATATGTTTCTTATGATAATGCATGATCTTTCTAAACTCTAACAAAAAAGTGGAAATTGGATTTTTCTTAGTACAAAACCTTTTAAAGTAATAATCAAGCATTCATCTTTCTTTTAAGTAAGGTATTATATTAGAGGCCTTCTGTTTTACTAAATTTAACAAATTCTCTACTTTAAACTCGGCATGGATAATTATTGCACTAAAAGCTCTTTCTGATTTTACATGTGTACAATGTTTCACACAATGTTTAATGGGCAATTTGACTGTTAGAGTCAGATATTATTAGAAATAATAAAGATTTTTGAGATTTACCTTCATAGCAGATTTTTTTATACACTTTTGCTAAATTTAACTCAAATTTCAAATTTCTGAGATTAATCTTTTTCGTCTTTGCCTCAATAACTAAATTAGCAATTCCATCCGTGATTCAACATTTTCTTTGCAAATGTCTTTCTGAATTAATTTTATGATGTTCCACAAAGTGTTTTATCATCAGTGTTAGAATTTAACTTAGACTCTGTTAATTTTAAATATCTTTTCTTGTGTCAGAAGTTTAGGACCTTAGAATTTATAGTCCTACTATAGAAATGAAGACCAGGAGTTTTGTTAATAGTTCTTTGATTTATATTTCACTTATTAGTATTTTCTGCCCATTTAAGTGGACCGCTAAATACTCTCTCTTTGTCCCTTGCTTAAAAAATATATTATTAACTCTCTTGATGCAAAAATGGCAGTGCACATTTTAAAGGTTTTAGTGTAGGTATACAACACAGGAGTGTAATATTTTGATACATAATGCTAAAAACTTTGTTGGTTAATGAAATTATTTAGATTACCATCAAAAGAAATAAGACTCTGATTTGTGTAATAATATAATGTATTCATTAAAGTATATTTAATTAAATAACTTATAGAATAGTGAAGCAGAAACAGTCCACTAAAAAATTTTATGAGTAAATATAGAATATTAAAGAACTAATTCCCAGAAGAAAATTTTTGGTGGAAAACAAATCTTTATGACGAAGAAAAATTTAATTAAAAAATAAAAGGTTAATTAACACATTTATTTTTGAATATTTATATAAAGAAATTATGAAATGTTTTGAAGTAACATATTTATATGTTCATAGACAATAAAATTCCTTTATAGTATTTATTTAATTTGTAACATTGATGTGGTCTTATGTATTAAGAAAAAGATAGCTGATGGAAGAGAGTATCATCTTCTGTATGAAACAACCTTGCTTATAATTAGTGCTAAGGATTTTAATTATTAATGAATCATTTCTTTTGGTTTAAAATATGTTTAAGTGTTATCAAAAAATTATGATTTGTAATAAAAAAATTTCAAAAAGATAATGTTTTGCTTAGAGGGATAATGACTACAATGAAAATCCTTTAATATTATGCAAATTTTTAATTTAATATTTTATACATAATTTTATGGAGTTATTTAAATTGCTTTAATATCATTTTCAAGTAATATCGGGAATGATAAACTATTGTTTCTTTTTGTAGATGGGAATAATCCGAAAAAGTGCCGTGCCAGGTTTGGACTTGATAAACAGGAAAGTTGGTGCAAACCTTGCAGGTATATAAAATTGTGCTTTAAATTTTTAATGTTTTATTTTTCTGCAATTCTTATTAATAACTAAATTGGTTAATATTCTCAATATGATTTGATGAAACCTATATACAGATATTTTGATGTACTGTATTGAGTGCAATATTAAACATAATGCTGCATAGAAATTTGCAAATTCTAGATAAATGAAAATTATAGTGCCATATTTATTTATGCCTGGATCATGTGGCTGTATTGTAATAGTTTTGCGTAAATTCATTATATGTATTCAGTGAGTGCTTGCTGCAACAGTTGTAGAGGTTAGGAGAACATGTTTTGTAAAATAAAATCATTCCCAAGAGGCGTCATTATGAGTGAGTTGGAAAGCAACACTCGGCAGATATTATTGAGAAACTTGTCAAAGTGGTACTGCATTTTCTGCTTTTCAAGAGCAATATGAAAACATGAAACTTTGCTGCAAAATAGAAAGGAAATAAAAATGGATTGCAACATAGCAACTGCTGTATCATAATCGAGGCAAATTAATTCTGAAGCATCCATAGGAATATAATATTTTGATTGAAATACCCATAGTGATTTGAGATTTTCAGAAAACACCCACAGGCATTTTTAATAGACAAAACTCTACGCCAAAAAGCGTATTGTCTATATCTCATTTATGGATGTTAATGTTATTGCTTGGTAATTTATGAATTTAAAATATTTAGCTCATTTCAGATCTTTTAACCTATGAATTGCTAAACTAAATTATTTTGATATAGCTATAAAAAAATATGTTCCCCTTCTGTTATCTTGTTTTTTATTTGCTGTATGTGGAATTTTGTTTTAAGATTTTCCAAAATGTGCATAGCATTTATGCAAATTCAGCAGTGTTCCATTTTAATTTGATATTATAGTATTATCATGGTTGGACAATTAGTCAATAATTTGATATTTATTTCTTATAATATATCTTTCTTGTGTGCCTAGAAAAAGACATGTCATTTTATAATTAATATTCTCATAGTTATTAATACATATTGAATAACTGTGTTACTTCTCAATATGTATGAATGATGGTGTAATCATGTCATTTGGTATTTTGAAAAAGTAAAATGCATTTAACAGCATACCCTTCATGTGATTCAATTTCTAAGATATCAAAGCAGCAAACAATCTTCCAAAAAGCAATCCAGAAATATTTATTTTAGTTTTCTTCAAACTCATATTTACTGACTCTTCATTGGAAAATGGGCAGCTTTGACTTCATGCAGAATAAAGCAATGAATTATTTCATATCAATGGTGTTATTACAGTACAGCATTTAAACTCATGTAAGCAACACTGATTACATGAGCTTTATGGAAATTAAATACGTTTGAAATAAATGATATTTTGTCTAGACAAGAGCAGCACCAGTGAACAATTCTTTAAACAATCAAAAGAATCAGTGAGCATTATGACTGTCATAGTAAGCTAATAATTTCCTATTTATCAGTAACAATTTTTTTATTTATTTTTGTTATATATGAAGTTAGTGTATGAAAGATATCCTCTTTACTGTTTTATGTTCAATAAATCTTTTTTTATTTTAGTGTTTTAAAAATCAATTTGCTTATAAAGTCTAAACTATTCCCTTCTAGGAGAAAAAAGAAATGCATTGCATATCGCAGTGGTTCAGACAACACGGCTGGAGAGAGCGAGGACAACATAGGAAGTGTCGAGAGCATGGGTAGCCTGGAGGCACCCACACCCGATTCCCGGTACAGTGCAGACACTAACGACGGGAGTGATTCTGGCAACCACGAGCCCGAGTCCTCCGAGTTCAGCCTCTCTAGCCCACCCATCGACTCTCTGCCTTCGGTGTCCAGCCCCACCTC
Organism: Argiope trifasciata; assembly: GCA_026543055.1. Taxonomy (NCBI): domain Eukaryota; kingdom Metazoa; phylum Arthropoda; class Arachnida; order Araneae; family Araneidae; genus Argiope; species Argiope trifasciata. The sequence continues at coordinate 235,741 of JAPMOQ010015367.1, read as the reverse complement.
AGTTCCTAGGCCAGTGGAAAGAGTGCAATCCTTAAACGGCGACAGTCACACGTTCAACATTCAGCACCTGACGAGTGAGCGCCACTCCGCGGAAGAAGGAGACGTGCACCACTTGGGTCTCCCGACGCCCCCTTCAACAGACTCATCCACGACAGCCATGGCTCCTTCGTAGCAAAAAAAGACATGCGTTGCATCACACATGTGTGATCACCATCATGTTAGCATTTGGACTACAGTGGAGTCTCCATAGGACTTGTGATACTTTTGTTTTCATGAGCTCGTCGAGCTGTGTCATTGTTTTTATACATAAGTGTGTTGTTTTTATGTTGAAACAAATCAGAGACCTCTGTACAGTGATCATGTATCTATGAAGCGAATGAAAATGTTATTAACACATTAAGTTCTCTCGAGCAACTGCATTTGAGTCTGAGTTGTATCACTTGTGATCATCCTAAAATATTTGGTAGTTTTTATACTTTCTCAGCTACAAAGGAGTCAAAAGCCAGATTTCTGTTCAATTTATTTATATCTTTTAAACATGAATGTTTGTATATAACTTCCGTTGTGAACTGTTTTTTACTGTGAATTTGGTTAAGCCTTACCATTTTTAATCTATATATTTCCATATGTAAATACGACTAAAATAACAATACTAATATAATGCTGTTGGTGATATTTTTCTAAATAGAATAGGCATATAGAATGCAACATTTTTTTTCTAATGAGACGGGCTTATTTTGAGCATTTGCATTGCATATTTTATTATAAGATTACTATGCCTTACATCTAAATGATTATTCATAATCAACTAAATTTCTCCTATAAGTGTTTTATGAAGTCACTCTAGAAATTTACAGTACTTACTGTTTAAAGAAATCAAGCAAATCATGTGCCAATGCAAGTTCTAGAATTTGTTTGCTGTATGGATTTTAATCGCATTTATTCCTTTTTTTTCAGCTAACTATGCAGATGGAGCCATTTACTATTACGATAGTTTCATGGATGCTGTTTTTTAATCATCTAACATTCTTTCTATTTTATTTTCTGTCATCTTTTTGTTGTAAGTTTTTTAATTTTCCTTCTTCACTGCAGATTCTTTTTAAAATTAATTGTTCTTCTAATTTGAACAATCATTTCAAATTATTTAAAATTATTACTGATTATAAAGGATTTTGCTATACAGACAAAATAAATGAACCAAATTATATTGTTTGCTAAAATATTATCATTAGTTTTGTTATCTAATTTATAGTACACTAGGAAATTATCTATGCATTGTGAAATAAATCCTTCATATTTTAATGTATCTTTAACATTTTTCAAATGTTTTTTAGATTTCTGCTCTGCATCGAGCAATGAATTATTATATTTGTAATAAATATTTTAATGAAAACATTGGGTTCTTATTTATAAAATTTGCAACGTTCTAATTTAATATTAGTGTGAAGTTAAAATATTTGAAGGAAATAGAGGGACCTTGAATTTATTTCGTTATTATTGTAACTAAAAACAATTAAAATTGATAATACATAAAAAACTATGACAGGACATAGCATGAATGCAGGGCATAATTTGTTTCTACTTAAAAATCTTGTCTTTCGTGTATTAAACATGCAGACTTTTATGAAATGGCGATTAACTCATACTTATGTATAAATTGACATTTGAATGATGTTCATAGCATTTGAAGCATTTTGAATTCATCCTAATAATCCACCGTATAGTTTTCTTATACTTGTCAACTTGAGTCTCTCTTTTATTTGGCCATAATTAGGAATTTTTAGTAACAATATTGGTCATATTAAACTCTTGTAATTACGTTTTTTACAATATCTTCTGTATGTAAATCTGCCTTTTCCTTGCCTTGACATAGTTAGGCCATTGCATTAATTTATTTTTTAATTCTTATATATTTTGAGACATTTATGTATTAGTTTGAAATCACTTTTTTTTCCTTCAAAAAAATTTACATTCTTTTAATAAATGTTACATTTAACTTGTTGGAACTCTTTTTATGAAATAAGCTGCATTTGGGTGGGGGAGGGGTATGATAATGTGTATATTTCCTCTACTACTTGATAGAAGCTTTTAAAAAATTCAAATTGGAAAAGAAAGCATGAAGTAACATTAATAAGAGGGTATTAATAATTAACATATTTTCAGTGAAATTTACTCAAATAATTTTGTCACATCTCTCAACTGCATTTAAGGCATGCTTTCATTGAATTTGCTAAGGTAAATCCAAAACTCATAGCATTATGCTATTAAAATGCCATTAATTTTAATGAAATAATCTAAGCATATGCATATGAAAAATAACTTAGTAAAATGTTTGATTGATGTGGATGTGGCAAAGACAGAAATATGCCATCCTTGCTCGAAGAACTGAAAGAATCTATTCTGTGCTTGTGTTCAATGTGTTAAAAACATTTTCATTCTCACAATTGTATAAAAGCCCATATTCCAAGTGCCCATCTTGTAGTTATCATCTGATTTTACAAGAGCTTCAATTCCCTCCTTTTTTTAAACTATCAGCTCAATGTTTGATAAGCCCATTTTTATTGTTATTAAATAATATGCTGTTTGATCACTCAAGTACTTTTTTATATGGTGAGTTGCTTCCCTAATATATGCCAAAATGTTTGACTCAAAAATACTATTTTACATATATTTTTCTTGACATTTTACTACATTATATATTTTTCAGCTTATTCAAAAATTGTAAGTGTTTTAATAACATTTTGACTAAGTTTTTCTTTATAATTTCTGAATTACTTAATATCTTTTTGTAATTTTGTATAATATTTTATTCTTCAAAAAAAAAGTATAAATTCGTAATTTCCACCTTCCAAATTTTATCCATACCTAATTAAGACATTCTTTGCAAATGCATTTAATGTTGGTGATGTGAAATAAATGAAGCATAAAATAATTGTACTTTTTAAAAATTAAAATTTTATTGTTGAGTTTAATTGTATTCTAAATTTTTTCACCAAAAAATAATTAAGATTGAAATGTGTAAAAGAAAGAATAATTTCTTTTCAACAGAATGAATTTTCAGTACATTTCAGAAATATGTAAGTGAATTAATTGATAATTAATAAAACTAAAGTTGCATTCTTTAATATGTAATTTTTGTTAGCATCTAATACTGAAGGAATTCGAGATTAATTTCCTTATTGCACATACATTAATAAATTGCTTAGTAATCACTATTGAAAATTATATTTAACAGCTAAGAATTTGAAAAATTATTCTTTCAAAGAGCCAAATTATTTCACAGAACTTCTTCAGTCGTTTAAAAGGGCAATCAATTTGTGTTGGAATTTTTGGCATTTTCTTTTATTGATATGATATTTAAAAAAAAAACGTCCCTCCATGCATGAGAAGCTTAGAAAAACTTGGAATATTTTTTTTCAACCTAATTCTCAAATTAGGGATAAATGGGAACTGAATAATAAAAATTTATTTTTGCAGCCATAATAAATGTAAAATTAATTTTTAGATTTGTAAAAAAAAATGCATTTAAAAAATTACTAGCATTTGGATGAGATACTCTTCATATTTGAAGAAATGTTTTTGAAATTTTAATTTTCTGTTTATGAATGTGATACTTGAAATGAAATTTTATGAACTGTGTGCTATTGAAATATAAATATAATTTAGTTTTTTCTTTTGTGCATCATTTGTTGTCTCTTTATGTGGCTAAAATTGAAGTAACTAGGCTAATTAATAGGCATTTTCCATTGTTTCAATTTCTTATTTATTAACTTTTATTTACTTAATTTCAATTCATGTTTGCCCCGTTTCAAAATTGCCATTTAAAAAATTGAGGCAGTAGTTTTTACTATTAAAAAAGGCAATGAATACACACACTTAATTAATTTTTTATTAGAACAATATATATTGTTTAGAGTTTGAAATTTTTAATAATTTTGAGATGCAGCATTCATGAATCTAAGTAACATGATTATTTCATACATTACATTTTAAAATTTAAACTCAAGCAATAACAAAAGCTAAATGCGTTCTATTTAAATCTAAAAGAGTCTGCATGTAAAATTTCATAGACAGCACTCATCGTTTTGACACTGGAGCTCTAAAAAGTGTGACTAAGTGAGAACTAAAGTAAAGCATGAAAATGAGTGAATTTGCATTTTAATGAAAAACGGTTCTTTAAACCTTTCTATCATATTTCTGAATGATATGTCCTGCACCACAAGAAGACCTACTATCCAAAGACAATTCTTGAAATATTTTTAGTCCATTCTTATGCAATTCATTTATAATAATAATAAAAAATAAGCTATAATATATGTATACTAACAATGGTCAGATGCTTTAAGTAAAAATGATCAGAGCTAATGATAAAAATGACCCATATTAAAGGCCAGTCATTTACAGGATTTGCAATCCAAAATCTTAATATTTCTTTAAAGGAGTTCATTTTCCCTGGAAAGAGGAGAAAAGTGGAATATTCTTATTTTCTCTTTCTGTGATAGTGTACCGTGTAACATGATTGGTACAGTATTCCTGCTGATGGGTTAACTAATTTTATTCGAATATTATGCATATATTCGCACACACATACATATATAATAATGAGTAGTTCAAGATAGAATCGAGAAAATAATGTAAAAATTATTTTTCCTACAATACTTTTTGTGGCAGAAAAAAATGGATAAATTCCTTGAAAAATAGACTTTTAAATACGCTGCTGAAACTGAAAATCATGGGTATTCTTGATTCATACTGCTATCCTATACTTTCTTAAAAGTGAATCCTAACTCTATTATTTTCCATTTTTAGAAGAATTTAAAAGGTTGGGAAATGAATGATGTCATCTACCTCAAACAGTCTAATGCAGACTTTTTCTATAGTCTGATGTAAGGTTTAAATAGTATTAATTTTTTAAATTTTTGTATCATCTTTACCTATTTTTTAAAGATTTATATGTATTGTTTCCTATTCCTCTCTGGCAATGAAGACTGTGTTGTTTCTAAGGAGATTCATTTTCATCGAGGAACTTTAAAATGAGCAGAAACTGAAATAATATGAAAATGCCTTTCAACTATTTTGTCATCCAAATAAGCTGATAAAATAATGTTGACGCTTGTAATGGTAAATAAAATTAATAAGTTGAGATAAATAAGTAAATTTTCAATAACTTTTTTTCAAAATGATATTGTTTTATATTTATAATGTATTTAAAATTTTTCAAATGTATTAATTTTTGAAAAGCTAATTTAAAATTTATGGCAAGGATTCCTCTTTTACATTAAAATAAAACTGACCTTTCATTTCAGGTTAGAACTTCTTTTATATAATGAAAAGTCAGTTTTAATTTAAAATAGTGCAAAATTCTATGTAATTTATTCTAAATATATTTTTATTTGACAATTTCGAAAAATTAATTGAAAACATCAAATTTAAAAAGTAACAGTTTTTTTAAAAATTACAGTTGTCTTAAATTGTTCAAAATGTGACATTTAGTTTTAATGAGTTATTTAAAGATCTGTTGACTATTTATATTCTAATAAACATACATGCCAATTCTAAATCGGAAAATTTACAAATAAATGAACCAAGCCATATCCATCGAAGAGTCCCTCATGCCCTGAAACTGCCTCGTCTGTTGGACATAAGTAACACTCTGAACACTCTATTATTCAATATAACAATTTGGCACGATTGAGAACTTTCATTTTAAAAAATGAGATATGGTTTATTACTTATTTAGGATCTTGTTCTGCAAGATCCATCGGATCCCCCCTCTTGTGTAAAAATATATGTTGGGAAAAGAATTGTTCGTACTTTTGATTTATCAAGCTTCCAAAAATAATATGGAATAACTTTTTGGGTACTTTTCCATTATACTGACTCAAATCTCGCCAAGCAGACATTTTGGCGACAGTGCACAGCATGCGACAAAATGGCGCGACTTTCTTTAAAAATGTATCGGCAAAAGGTTACCGGTGGCGATATTCCGTTTGGCGTTGGTCGCATTATTATTGGCGATTTTTCGGATGCGCCGGTATAATGGAAAAGTACCACTTTCTGATATTCTGATTGTTTCACAGCATGTTATCAGATGGGAATTTTGTGCATTTTTTATGTTTTCTGAAAGGCATTTAAAACTGATAATGTGTGCATTTTTCAATAAAGGAGAAGAAATGGGAAATGAATGTTATCATAGAAAATAAATATTTTTCTCTGATTAAAATTTTAAAAAAATAGAGGATAAAAATTCTTTATAAGCATATATATATGACACAGTGTTCTCAAAATAATAGAATAAGAGTTTATTTTCTAAACTGTTTCAATTAACCAATTTATTTCCTGTTTCATCAAACAAAGCACCCAGGTAATATAGATAGGTAATAAAAGTAATAATTTTTTTTAAAAAGATAGGTTATAAAAATTAAATTAAATTTTTATTCTACATCCCTTTTTCATTATTATATATTGCGATTCATCCCAGAAACGTTTACTGGATAATTTGAAATTTTTATAAGAGCCTTAATATGGGGTAGTGTAATATTTTCAGTGTTTATATATATATATATATATATTGTTAAACAGATTGATCTAAAATCCTCCAGGCGGCCAGGATAGAGAATTCCTTATCTCTAATAATATTTAAAGCTGTTCAATTGTTCATTCTTAAATATCTTAATAGTCTAGAAAAAAATAATTTTAAATTCTCTATCGGAAAATAATTTCTCAAATTTGGAACTTTATCTAAAATCAAAAACTTATTACTCAAATTTGGAATTCTTCATCATGGAGATGAAATTGATTCTAATATGTGCTAACTGACCATTGCCCCTGCTCTTTTTCTTATGCAAAAAAGTGTTTCATTTCAAAATTGAATCGGCTTGTATCATATCAACATGAATGAACTCTACCATTGCTTGGAGAAGCTAGCTGTAATTGCACATTCGTGTCGCAGGATCAACTGAATGAAAATTGTTTTCATTACATCTCACTTGTGATTATTTCCGAATTTGAAGCTCAGTTTTTGTATGTGTGAATGCTAAGAATTTGATATAGAGTTGAAATGAGTTTTTAATTTGAATTGTATCTCATTTATACAAATGACAATCATCTATCATTCGTAATGTAATGGATGCCTGTATAGAATGAATTATTCCGGTTCTGAAATGCCAGACCATTTACATCCTGGTATTTGCATGGACCGGCTGTAAAAAGTTCGTGTAGCATTCTGTGTCACTGTTCATCTTTTGCAAAGAGAATAAAAACTAATTAATTTTGTACTCATGCTGTTTTTTATTTTTGTTTTATTCTCATGCGCATCTGTACACAATCCAAAGTTCATAAGTTTATAGTGACAGTGTTGGCTGAAATTGTGCCAATATGAAGGTTGAATTCCGCCAAGGATCGAACTCACGACCTTCCGATTTGCAGCCGAGTAACATACCCCCTATATAAAAGTGATCACCGAAGTTTAGCGGCAATTACTGGCTTATTATGATGTCACCACAATACTCCCCTACCAATGAGTCCGTGGAGGGACGAACAATTTTATAGTGCCAAGCTTTATGGCGAGCGATGGGCCTGTTCATTGTCCGAGGCCACCAATGTGGTGGGTTGTATAGTGGAGTCGTGCCAATGTGGAGATTGAATTCCACCAAGGATCGAACTCGCGACCTTCCGATGTGCAGCCGCATAACATATTCCGTATACAAAAGTGATGACCGAAGTCAGTGGCAGTTACTGGCTTATTAAGATATCACAAGTGTCAGACAAGTACTGCTCCTGTGGTGCCGTTGGTTTATTCTCTTGTTTGCGCGTATTTGTTTGATAAATATCAAACGAACCACTTCTCATTAGTATATGTTATCAGGCGTTTCTGAGTTCGGTTTGCTTCATTCTTTAGTTATTGATAATTTTTGGAAATAATTTATGAGGAAAATAAATTGGCTGGTAATGTGGAATATGCGCTGAATAAATCCCCCCCCCCATGTCATTAAAAGTTTTCTTGCCAAAGGCAATAAAATCCCAGTAAACCTACAGATTGGGGGCAGGGAAAGATTCATTGAACGCATGGTTCCCAATCCCTCGTAGTTAAACTCAGCGACCCTCTGCAGTTTTTACATAAATTAGAAGAGTAACCGATTTATTCGCAGCTCTCATCTGTTGAGTATCTCTCAATATCAAAACAGAGACTTCCGTTTTGTGCGTTTCGGTTTCGTCACCGCATCTGCTTTCGCTCGTCCTTCAATCGGAAGCGATTGCCTGAATTTCAGCGAACTCATCATGTCAGGCCTTTTTCTGCAAGTCGGAAGAATATTCTGATTGGCACATCCCCGGTGGAGGCTGACGACAGGGAACACACGATTTGTTATTCTTAACAAAATTCTTTCTATCCTCGATAGAAATACATGGGCTGGTAGCACACTTGGCATTTTTTGCCAATCGCTTCATTCACCCACGCCGACATCACAGTTGTAGTGTATCGAATTATATTAGAGCTTACACATTACGCGGAAAAATAATGATTCGGTCCATCCGCCTTGGATCGGACGCACATATTTTGGAAGGTGACGCATCTAATGAGTGAATGATATAGTTTTTGCATAAAATACAAGCTTTAGCATTGGCTTTTTTTTTTATTTCGAACTAACTTCTACCAGTCGCGTTGCTGCCGCAGAAGAAATTGTTTAGAAGTGATCGTTTGGAATTATTTAATTCAGAATGACAGAAAGAATAATATACATTTTCTTGTTGACAATGAATACATTCATTGAAATGGAGTAATATATAAAAGCATAAATAACATTAATTATATTTTTTTAAACTTTCTTATTCAAGACTTCAGTGTATTTTCCCTCCCTCTTCAACAGAAACTAATGAGCAACAAGCATTCCGAGTTTCATCGGATGAGCGGCCTCAGACAAGCATTCATTTTCATTGACATCGATTACTTATTAGATAATTTCATCCAGTAAGTGCAAGCAATTAGAGTTTCGCAATCGGATGAGAGACACACAGAGAAACATTCATTTTTATTTAGATAGACTAAAAGAGTTGGCGTTTTTTCGCTCGTGTTCTGTGGGCGTTCGCATTGATCGGAATACGGTTAAAACTCTCTAAAAAAAGCTTTCTTAGAAATTCCATCAAATTTTCAAATATAGGAATTTCTGCCCTATTTAAAGAGCACTCGCTTTCTTGTTTGTCTACTTTCTGTAGAGTGAAGTTTACTAGCATTCAATCAGATAGTTTATTGTGTTCGAATTTAAGAACCTTTCACGTTCTGTTGCTGTTATTAACGTAGTCCATTAAAGCGCATCATTCTTTATTTATTTTAGTTACATTAACGTCCCGTTTTGAAGCCACACTGGGGCTATTTGGGGACGGACCTCGTCCTTTTGAACCGCAATCAGATGACGAGGACGACAAATGAGCTGGCACCTCCCCTCTCCAAACTTCCACACCACACCAGAGAGTACAATTCTTTAGCAGATTGCTACGAATCATTTCAAAATTTATTTTTTCTAATATGTGAGAGTCTATCCATTGACGTTGGTTTTCATAACGATCTGATAATGCTTTTAAGAGTGGGTGAAAGGTGTCACTCGATGATTCTAATAATTTAGCTTCTCCTCTTAAATAGGCTCGGAGATAATACGGCTTTTGAGAACCCTTTCATTGCACATTGTTGCTGATTAAATTAACAAATAAATTCTTAAAATTTGAAAAAATCAGCTATTTTTCCAGAGAATTCTGGTAATGGAATTTCCGGAAGTCGGATTTTAGTTACCGCCCTATCCTTTGAAACAAGGTTTGTTTTCAATTCATTTCGAATTGAATTCCGAAGTATTTTCAGTCTTTCCTCTGTTTCTTGATCCATACCTTCTAGGATGGTTTCCTCCGATGTTTCAATACCACAACATTGTTCTTGTCCAACTGTGCTTCCCTTGTTTCTTTCATTTCACTTCTAATTCCATTGTCCTTGAAAGTTGACTTTTCGGCACTAAAAGTTTCGATTCTTTTCAGTTGTTTTTTATCGAACCTTTCAGTTTATTTAGTTTCTTTTCTGAAAAATCATGACCCCCAGTGGCCTGGTGGTAAGGTCTCGGTTTCGAAACAGGAGGGTTACAGGTTCGAGGCCCGATTCCACCGAAAAGCCGCCGTGTGAGGGGGTCCCTTGCACGTTAAGTTCGGCGAGGCTAAACGACCTCCCTCTGGTGTGCAGAGGGGGGGGATTCCTGCTCAGGTGTCTTCTTCGTCATCTGACCGCGGTTCAAAAGGACGAGGTTAGACACAAATAGCCCTAGTTTTGCTTCAAACGGGACGTTAATAATAGTATCAAAATTTTTGCAAAATAGAAGTTCCTCAAAAAATGCATTTAAAGTTTTTATTCATGTCTTAAGAAAAAATCTTTATATTTTTTAAATATGCACGACTCTAAATCAAGAACTATACCTATCAGTCTCGGAACCGGAGGGTTGCCGGTTTGAGGCTCGATTTCATCGAAGAACTGCCGTGTAAGCAGGTATGGCGCACGTTAAGTCCGTCAGGGCCAGACGTCCTCCCGCTGGTGTGGTGTGGAAGTTTGAAGAGAGGGGTTGCCAGCTCAGGTGTCGTCCTCGCCATCTGACTGCGGTTCAAAATGACGAGGTTCCGACCCAAAATATCCCTAGTGTTACTTTACAATGGGACGTTAATATAACTAAACTAAACTATTAAATGGAAAGTTGCCAGCATGATTTTGACAGTATCAGAACATTTGATGCTCGGAAAGTTCTACGAGCTTCTCCAATAGTTATGGGGCTGCGGTTTCCTGGTGGTAAGGTTTCAGATTCGAGACTCGATTCCACCGAAGAACCGCCGTGTGAGGGGGTCTCTTGCACGTTCAATCTGTCAGGCCAAACGTCCTCCCGTCGGTGTGGTGTGGCGTGGAGAGGGGGGTGCCAGCTCAGGTGTCATCTGATCGTGGTCCAAAAGGACCAGGTCCTTACCACGATAGCCCTCGCGTCGCTTTAAACGGGATGTTAATATAACTAAACTAAACTTCTCCAGTAGTTACATCAGTGGTGGGGAAACTTTTTTTAAGACGGGCCATTGTAATAACTAGACGATCGTAGCGGGCCGAAGAATAATGCTTAATCGTTAAAAAAATTTATGTGTTCTATAAACATATACATATATTATTACATACACTTATTATTTTAGTAGTAAAAAAAAACAAAAGGTAAGAAAATTATAAGCACAAAATATAAAATGAATTTAGTGCAGTTCTTGATGTGAAGTATTATCACTTTATTTTCTGGTGTCATTACTGGTTAATGGTGCATGAGAAAAATGAAATTGAGACTGTTTTATCAAAATTTCATCATAGTCCGGTTCCATTTGCGAAGCAAAAATTCTTAAAACTGATGAAAGGTGCTCATCTGTAATTCTGTTTCTTAAAGAAGTTTTCCTAAGCTTCATTGTTGAAAAGATTTGTTCGCATCTATAAGAGGAGCTATTGCTCTTGCGCTGGTGTTTGTTGAGGCAGTATGAGTATCGGGGATTACACAAACAATTACTCGAGTCACAGCGGGTCGTTTCAGATGACTGACTAAGTCGCTAACTAACTGATCTTCGGGCGGCCTCGCTTGTATTTATACCTACCTGCAAGGATTGTTCGAGAATTGGAGTTTTGCGGTTCTTTCGGAAAAACAGAACAATGAATCGAAAATGCTAGAGTGTCTGGAAGTTTCGAGCGAAGAGGAGTCAGCTGTTTGGGTCGGATGAATTTGTCCAGAATATTATTGTGTTTTGAATATAGCCGCAGGTAGTTTTTATACGGGTCGTCACATTACGAAGTAAGAATGGGTTCAAACATTCTCACGACGGCACTCTTAAACGGGCCGGATTAAACCTTTCCGCGGGCCGGACTTGGCCCGCGGGCCGTAGTTTCCCCATCACTGAGTTACATGATTAAGACACTTAAGTTCAAGTGTTCTTTTGTATATGCTGGGCATGATGCATGCTTGGCATTATGAGAACAGTTAACACATCTTTCAGGTGCTTGGCACGGCCCGAGGTGCGTCACTCCACAAAGATGGCAGTTTTCCCTCAAACACGGCTAGGAAAAGAAAAGCATTTGCTGCATTGCCGCGGTCGGCCTATTAATAACTGGATGCCCTAGTTAAGGTATCCAACTACGTTCGAAGGAAAAATTTTGAAAAGTCGGATTTTTTTATAAACCATTTTAAACAATGGTTTTTAGATGTATTGTCAATAACAGTACAAAATACTATAAAGACAAAAAAATTATTTGAAAACATATATTTTGAGAAATAGGAAAATTTATAGCAAATTTCAATGAAATTTAACTAAAACAGTTTACACTCTACACAAAATGGTAGCGCGGCCATACTATTTTCCTTTGTACACAAGTTGTAGAATATAATGATGAATGAAATGAACCACAATCTGAGAAACATTTTGAGATGGAAAGAAGTGATGGTAAAAATATACGTATATATGCATTTTTTACCATAAATTCGCAACTTCATTTTTCTAAACACACCCATAATAAAAAAGCATTTCACCGACACTAAAACCTTTGGTTCATTTCGTTGCCCACATCATTTCAAACGCACGCACAAATTGCTTTTGTAAATACTTCTATTAGTTTTGGAGATGTCACGTGAACGGTGGGGAATTTTTGTGAAAATTCTAGTTTTGAAAAAATTGAATTTAAAGACACATTTTAACTTTAAAAAATGTTACCCTGGATGATAGGTGAGGCCTTCCTTTTCCTAAAAAAGTTGAACTGTTTAGGAAAGTGGAAAGTCTGAACTACAAGAAATAACAATAAAAAAATTCGTCAATGTGGTTGATAACCAGTGTGTTTCACGTAGACGGATACCTTAATAAACACATTTTGACAGAATCTGGCAGAGTTGTTCTCAGAGCAGTTATTAGGACTGCTTTAGGCATCCTTTGCTTTAAAAATCTCTACATTTCAACCACAGAAAGGTTATTTTCATCCAGCGTAAGTGCAATCGTAAGAAGCGTGAAGGGATGTTTCCCTATATCACCTCCGGTACGATATCTCAATCCATAAATTTATTTAGAGCACAGCGAAAATTGGGTCCTTTGTCTTAAATAATGTTGTGGGGGAAAGATAACGCCCCTCATTTATGTAAAATGTATTTATTAATATTTAAGAGGACAAGACGCAACTAGACGAACATTTAACACATAAAAAAGTACAGAGCTTGAGCTGAACGTCTTACAGTCTCAGCGACGAACTCTCGTCTACCGAAATGGGGGCGAAGGATCACGCGATTAATCATGCGACATGACCAACGTGGCGCCACACAGGATGTGATCTGAGTTGAGAGATGTTAAGTAGTTCCCACAACATATTGTCCAGTCGGGTGTGTTTCATGTTATTTGTTGAGTCATGTCTATTAATACTGTTTTTGATGAAACTTTGCACTAGAAACAGATTCAATCGGGGCAATTTGTCTGCATTCGACGGGATAACATTAAATTCTTGGTATTCATTTGGTCCGAGGCACATTACATGCTCGTTGGTGGTTTTATCATTATTTCTATTGTAATTATTATTTTGCACTGTAACTATATTTGTTTATATCTAGCTCTGGGTGTGTGTGTGTATTTAATCGGAGGAGAAATTCTTCTTTACTTTTCTTGTTTATTTTCACACACAAATACATATATACCAAACATGGACGACGATCGCATATGTACAAGGAAGCACAGAATATATATCTATTGAAATACAGAAAGTGCCGCTAACAACGGGCGAACAAATAAGAGAAATAAACAAATAATACCCGTTTCGCATCCACACCGGATCTGGTTGTTTACAAACAAATGTCTCAAGAGCATTCATCTCACATTGCAAACATACATACTGATGGGTTGGAGCATACTGCGCCATCTATGTTCAGTATTCATTTATATTTAGGAACAAGTATACAAACAAAAAAAAAGATACAAATGAAATATTTAATTAAATCAAAAATTAAAAGTAGTTAAATCACATAAACAAGATTCAATTGCTTGCTGCAGGATGATACTCATGACTGCAGTATCATCCCTTGGTAAAAAAAAAAAATGAATTCCGAATTCGTTATAAAAACTCGATTATCTAATACTATAATAGGAGGAATGGTTGCCAAGTCGAAAATCGCCCCAGAATTAATAAACTCCGGTAAACTTGGGGGTCTGGGGTTTTTGGCCACGAGGAATCGATTAGCGCCGGTTTTGAAGCGCTACGGTCGAGCAGTTCGGAGTTACAGATAGGATATTTTCAAACTTTATTAAATCGCCATAATGGCTACTTAAATTTTCAAGCGGTAACGTGCTGCCATCTATAGCCAATATGGTGAACTAATAAAGTTTTATGTTTATGCTGTTATAGGTTTATAATATGTTTCTTATGTATGTTTATATGTTTGGATTTTCTAAATAAATTTGTCAAAAATATTGAACTTCAATACACTTCAATCTTTACCTTTACTTTACCTTTGTATAGAATAGTTCCCTTTCCAAACTCTAACTTTGTTTAGAATAGTTTACCATGGTGCACTTTAACCGGTTATCTTTCCACCAATGGCTTCACAAATTTTCTTATGACATGTATTGTTTTGATAAATCACAATTGAAAATTTAAATCTTCGAGTTAGCTTCGATACCTGTTTTCTCCGAGCGGAGCTCGGTCACCCGCTGGTCTTCTTAAATCAACAAAAAGTATAATGACAGACAGCCTTTAGTAACACAAGTTAAAAGAGAAACTGTTAAAAACACGGGAAAATACACGGTTGAAAACCAAAAGTTGAAGGAACGGAAAGAAACACAACCGTCACTCACTAATTCAAATTCCCATCCTCCTATTTTTAATATATACCAGTCAAAAGAGTATTATTAAGTGCAATCCATCAATAATTTGGCAATGTTTTATCGAAAGAGGCTGAACGGTACGACAGTATGTAAAATACGGTACTGGGGGTACCGGGTCATCTCAACACCCTGACGGATATGATGCTAAAGATGGACAGTTTCATTCCAACTGCTTGAGAGGGTGTAGATGGGGAGAAAGACAGCTATTGACAGCCCCGAAAGAAATATTAGTTTGACTGTTCGGTCCATGAAAGGTTGGACAATACCTATTCAGCAGTCGACCCCTTCAAATCCTGTCGACGCTGCTAGGTTCAGTGGTGGCCGGGTGGTCGGCTGCATACAAGAAGTATATAAAATACGAAAAAATATTCATTTTTATAAATTAGATTTGTGTATTATTTAAGAATTGTAAAGCTTGGCTTTCTTTTAGAATGGCAATGAAAGAAATAATTTATAGTATCTGTTGATTCCTTTAACATTCGTACAGAATTCTCAAGTTTAGTTTTAGAAAATACGATTAAAATAGTTTCTTTCAAAATCGATTAAACATAGAAAATATATTTATACCATAAAATCGTTAATGTAGTTGAAAAGATAATTTTTTGAAAATGAAGATAGTGCAAAATTATTATTGCTATAATATTTTTTGAAGTTGCAGTGAAGAACACTAAATTTTAATTACATTTTTTTTATAAAAAAAATCCCAGGGTTGGTCTCCTCAAAATTTTCTCGCATAGTCTGTAATACAGTTGTCACCTTTGAGAATGACTTACATACATTTGCGTACTACAGATACAAAATACGAGCCTTTCACTTGGATTTAGCATTCCTACTGAATCTATTGTGTCTCCTCGGTGGATATTTGGAGATGAACCCTTGGTAAATAAATGCGGCTGAGATTTTATTTTAAATAATGACACTATTCCTATAACCCCCCCGTAGATGTAAGCAATCAGCTGACCGAGTTCCATCGCAATCGGATGAACGGCATAAGAGACATACAGACAAGCATTCATTTTTATTTACATAGACAAATACATTTTTAAAAGTGTATTTTTAATGCACAGTAAGAATTAATTGCCATTGTCTGCTATAAAAGTTTCGACTTTTTTTTAAATGCAGAAATTCCTAAAATATTTCCTTCTTAAATGAAAACTTATTTGAAGTGAGTAAGGGCATTTGTTCTTATTTCTCGAAAATTCTAATTTCTTCTTAAAAAGGCATCATAGCTAGCTGCCGCGGTGGCCTGGTGGTAAGGTCTAGGCTTAGGAACGGAAAGGTTGCAGGTTCGAGGCCCCATTCCACCGAAGAACCGCCGTGTAAGCAGGTCTGGTGCACGTTAAGTCCGTCAGGGACAAACGCCCTCCCTCTGGTGTGGAGAGGGTGGTGTCAGCTCAGGTGTCATCTGATCGCGGTCCAAAAGGACGAGGTCCGTCCCCAAACATCCCTCGTGTTGCTACAAAAAGGGACGTAAATGTAACTAAACTAACCACCTGTAGCAGCAAAGCTACTAGGAACGAACGATTTCTATTACCCTCAGACTATTCACACTCCCTGCGCCAGCGAAGCTCATAGGTCCGCTGTTAGAAAGGCTTTGGGAAGTTCCTTTTTCATATTGGTAAGCGATACCATGGCGTAACCGATTTGTTTCATTTCTTCACGCCTCTCCGACTGCTAGCTAAACTTCAGGATGCTTGTTTATTAATTTTTAAAGTTAAAAATATTCTGCCTGTTGCCTGAAGATACCTCTTAATTTTATTGTTTTACTAGCCGCCTTTGGCGACCAGCTGGTTCACCATGAGTAATGCGTTCTAAAATTTCCAATTAAATCATATATTTTTTAGTTAAAATTTAAGAAATAGTTTAAGTTAAAAGATTCAGTTACTAGTAGTTAAAGAGACGGTAACTTTATTCGGAAAAACTTTTTGAGCTTAATGCTCAAATAATTTATCAATTATGCTTCAAAATATTAAAAATATTTTTTTCGGTGATATTGCCAAAATGCTAAATATGTTTTTTAAAGAAAGGGAAAAAGGGAAAAAATTATTGAATTAATGATACAGATATTGCAAACGATTATAGAAATATGCCATTAAGTCGGAATTTCAATGCATATCCTGCCTAAATTCAATCAGGTTTACTGTAAATAAAGATAATTTATAGAATTGATGATATAAATATTGCAAACGATTTCTTAGAATCCGTTGCCTTGCATTTATTTTTTTAGAAGATTTCACATTTTATTTTTATGTTATTTTATCCAGTCACGTGCTGAAAGTTATATTTCTTTAGATTTGATTTACGATGATAGTTGTTGTTTTTTCATTTGAACTTCCGTCCTTGTTTTCTTTTATTTTATCCAGTCACGTGCTAAAAAAACATGGTTAAAATATTTCTTTAAAAATTCGTTAAAAATAGAAGCTTGAGTTATACATTAAAACACTGATACCATTAGAAAGCTAATTTTTTTATCTTTAAACTGATGTTAAAATCATGTTTGTGCGATAATAATTTCGGAAGTTACAGCAGAAAAACGTCGAAATTTCGCTTACATTTTAATTAATTCAAATTCTAATTAAAAATTCAAAAAAAGGGCTCCGAGATGCACATTAACAACATCCAAGGTATACATGTACCAAATTTGGTAGCTGTAGGTCCAACGGTCTGGCCTGTAGAGCGCCAACACACACACTCACATTGAGCTTTATTATAAGTACTAGCCGCCTTTGCCGACCAGCTGGTTCGCCATGAGTAATGCGTTCTAAAATTTTCAATTAAATCACATATTCATTAGCCTTGAAGTAATTCCGGGCATTGATTGGCTTGAAATTAATATTTTCTTTAAGATTATGGACGGAAAGTTCTAAAAGAACACGTTTTCTTAATAATATTCTTTAATTTTATAAATCAGTCAGTTTTAACTATCGGTTATGCTTCCAAAATATTAAAAATGTATTTTTCGGTGATGTTGCCAAAATATTAAAAATTTTTTTTGAAAGAAAGCGAAAAAAAATTATTGAATTATTGATACAGATATTGCAAACGATTATAGAAATATGCCATTAGGTCGAGAGTTCAATCCATATCCTGTCTAAATTCAATCAAGTTTACCGTAAATAAATAAGATTTATTGAATTAATCGTTTAGATATTGCAAACGATTAATAGAATCATTTGCCTTGCATTTATTTTGTTAGAAAGTATCACTTTTTATATTTATGTTATTTTATCCAGTCCCGTGCTGAAAGTATCATTTCTTTTGACTTGATTTACGATGATAGTTTTTTTTTTTTTTGTTATTATTTGAACTTCCGTCATTGTTTTCTTTTTTTTATCCGGTCACGTGATCAAAAATACATGGTTAAAATATTTTTTTTAAAAATTCGTTAAAAATAGAAGCTTAAGTTATACATTAAAACACTGATACCATTAGAAAGCTAATTTTTTAATCTTTAAATTGATGTAAAGATCATGTTTGTGCGATAATATTTTCGGAAGTTATAGCGGAAAAACGTCGAAATTTCGCTTAAATTTTAATTAATTCAAATTCTAATTAAAAATTCGGAAAAAAGGCTCCGAGGTGCACATTCCCGACCTCCAAGGTATACATGTACCAAATTTGGTAGCTGTAGGTCCAACGGTCTGGCCTGTAGAGCGCCAACACACACACACACACACACACACACGCACACACAAACACAAACACACATTGAGCTTTATTATAAGTATAGATAGAAGATATCCGACTACGTTCGAAGGTAAACTTTTGAAAAGGCGGATTTTTTAAAAACTATTTAAAACGAGGGTTTTTAGATGTCAATTATGATACAAAATACTATGAATACAACAAAATTATTTGAGAATATATTTTGAGAAATAGAAAAACATTTGAATGAAATTGAACCAAAACGGTTATCACTCTACACAAAATTGCAATGTGGCAATCCTATTTTTCTTTGTACGCAAATTATCTTTACTTATAATAAAGCTCAATGTGTGTGTGTGTGTTGGCGCTCTACAGGCCAGACCGTTGGTCCTACAGTTACCAAATTTGGTACATGTATACCTTGGATGTCGGGAATGTGCACCTCGGAGCCCTTTTTTTTCGAATTTTTGATTAGAATTTGAATTCATTAAAATTTAAGCGAAATATCGACGTTTTTCCGCTATAACTTCCGAAATTATTATCGCACAAACATGATTTTTACATCCATTTAAAGATTTCAACGAATTTTTAAAAAAATATTTTAACCATGTTTTTTTTAGCACGTGACTGGATAAAATAAGAGAAATATAAAATGTGATATTTTCTAAAAAAATAAATGCAGAGCAAAGGATTCTATAATCGTTTGCAATATCTGTATCATTTATTCAACAATTTTTCCCCTTTTCCGCTTTCTTAAAAAAACATATTTAATATTTTGGCAACATCACTGAAAAAAACATTTTTAATATTTTGGAAGCATAACCAATAAATTATTAGAGCATTAAAGTTACCGACACTTTAACTACTAATAGCTGACTCTTTTAACTGTAACTATTTCTTAAATTTTGTACTGAATTTAAAGAAAAAATAACAAATATTTTTTATCTATACTTATTATAAAACTCAATGTGTGTGTGTTGGCTCTCTACAGGATCTACAGCGACCAAATTTTGTACATGTATACTCTGGGGGTCGAGAATGTGCACCTAGGAGCATTTTTTTCCGAATTTTTAATTAGAATTTGAACTAATTAAAAATGAAGCTAAATTTCAACATTTTTCCGCTATAACTTCCGAAAATATTATCGCACAAACATGATTTTTACATCAATTTAAAGATTAAAAAAATTAGCTTTCTAATGGCATCTTTGTTTTAATGTATAACTTAAGCTTCTATTTTTAACGAATTTTTAAAGAAATATTTTAACTATGTTTTTCAAAAATATATTTCGGACAAAACAATAAAATTTAATCTGCACGAGTGCGTCAAGGGTGAAAAATTAGGTTTTATCAGCGTGTTGCCATCCTATTAACGGAATTTCAAACTAAAAAAAAAACAACTATCATTGCAAATTAAATCTAAAGAAATGCAACTTTTAGCACGTGACTGGATAAAATAAGAGAAATATAATATGTGACATTTTCTAAATTAAATAATGAACGAGCAAAGGGAAAAAATAGCTCTTATCAGCTCTGTTGAAATCATACTGACAGAAGTTCAAATTAAAAAATAAATTAACTATGACTGCAAATTAAATCGAAAAAAAAATGTAGCATTCACCACGTGATTGGATGAAATTAAATATTAAATGTCATGTTTTCTAAAAAAGAAATACAAGACAAATGTTTCTATGATCGGTTGCAACATCTATATCATTAATTTAGTAAATCAGTGTTACGTGTCTTTCGAAGTTTAAGTATATCTGGCAGAGAAATTATAAAGAGAGCAAGGCACATAAGTATTTAATTGAAAATTTTAGACCCCATTACTCTTGGCGAACCAGCTGGTCGCCAAAGGCGTCTAGTTTGATCTAAATGCAGTAAATAATTACATTTTATGTAGCTTGAGTCAAACAATGCATTTATGATAATGAGTTTTAGATTTCTTCATACTTTGCTCTATGAGCCATATTTTACAGTACATTTTTATTAATATTTTAAATAAAAGTTGCTACATCAATCAGTCTTCTAAATCAATAATTAACACTGACTGATTTATAAAATGAAAGAATATTATTAGGAAAACGCGTTCTTTTAGAACTTTTCGTCCATCATCTTAAAGAAAATATTAATTTCAGGCCAATCAATTCCCAGAATTACTTCAAGGCTTATAAATATGTGATTTAATTGAAAATTTTAGAACGCATTACTCCTGGCGAACCAGCTGGTCGCCAAGGGAGGCTAGTAGAATATAAAGACGAATGAAATGAACCAAAATCTGAAAAACACGTTGAGATGCAAAGAAGTTATGAGTAAATATATGCGTATGTATGCGTTTTTACCATAAATTTTCGACTTAGTTTTTCTAAAACCGCACATAACTTAAAAAGTATTTCACCGACAAAAAAACTTTTGCTTTATTTCTTTGCTCATGTTATTTATAACACACCCTGAAATTTTATGCAATTACTTCAATTAGTCTTTGAAATATCGTGTTAACGGTGAAGAATTTTTATAAAAATTAAAATTTTGAGGAAACTGAAGTTAAATAAAATGTGAGCTGAAAAACATATGATCCTGGATGATAAGACAGATCTCCCCTTCCCTAGAAAAGAACTATTTTGGAAAAAACGAAGTCTGAACTAGAAGAAATAACATTTCAAAAAAATTCGTCAAAATGGACGATAACCAGTGTTTTTAACGTAGTCGGATACAAGTACAGACCGGCCATTTCCAAAAGTTCTTTATTCGAGGATTCAGAGGCGATTCAGCAATTGTGACTTTTCGAAAGGAAATCTTGGACAAAACAACTGGGGTCGATAACGCTTAGAATTTTAATGAAGAAGGATGGACAGCTGGAGTTATTTCACAGCATTTTTTATCTAGTCAGATAAACAATACTGTGAAACTGATCGATGCAGCTGCCCGAACGATTCAACGTTGCCATTCAAGTCGTGATAGTTGATTGTCGGCATCTTTGGCTTGGAAGGGGCGTATTAAATTAGGATATGGTCCAAAAGCCTTATTGCATTGAAAAAAAAACTATTTGGAATTATTTGCTGGAAGATATTCGAATCGCTACTGCCGCAAAATACGAATTTTTTTCAAAAGTAAAAAAGGTAATTTCCCTTTAAAGAAGGCAGGCGATAAGTCGCCAAATAGAATACAACCGATGACAAGATATTTTTGTATTGTTTTATGCGGTGAAAAAGTCCGCGACATTTGCTCCAGCGAAACGGGAAAGTACCGAAAAGATTCATCAAAACTTTCAATTCAAAAAATGTCTTTTGCTCATTCTTTTTTTGCAGTATTGCTATATGATAGAGATTTTAATGCTTGGTAAAAGTGAATAAACTTAACAAAACCATCACAACAACTAAAAAACAATAACTTGTTCTCAAACCTAAGAAAAATTAAATTGAATGATTAAAATTGGATGATGGGAAAATAAAGTGTTCCTTGCAATTTTTGACTAAAGTTTAAAAAAATGCGATATTATTTAACTAAATTAATATTTTTAATGCCGATAACTTGCAAATGTGATGACTCATTTATGTAGAAACCCTAAAATTCTGTCTTCGAAGTGCATTTTGCCCCTTTTTGCCATCATTCAAAATGGCAGACTGTTGGCAAGTTTTTAATGTTTAGCACAATTTGCCGACTTTCGCAAGCAATTGAATCGTATAATTTAATTTAATTTGGCAAATAAATCCCGAACAGATTTCTGGTTTTAAATTTGACTCCACTTTGTTTATTTTGAAATTTTACCAACATGAGGAGTTGTCCTTGAGAAGAAACATGAAGAAATGTAGATTTTCAATTTTAAAGGGAATTTTTCAAAAATAGCGAAGAATTTACCAGCCAAACATTGATATTTGTTTATTTTGATTTCATAGCACTCTTTTGTTCTACCAATATTTGTTCTGGTCTATTTATTTCGTTTTTATACACACATAAAGTCGATTCACACATGTTTATTTGAACAATTAGAGTTTCAACCACTTTTTCTTTTTCCTTGATAATTTATCTTGTTTCTATCGATTCATTCAAATGCTCTTTGTGTGGAGTCCTTATTTTTGCATTCTTCGGTGTCTCCAGCATTTCGTCTTTTTCCTTAGGTTGTAATTCTTCATCGTTGAGTTCGTTGACTTTATTTCGAAGTAACTTCTGCATCCTGGAGTGATAGCTTTAGAATTCGTAATTCTAACTACGAGTTGTATTTTGTTATCTGTAGATGTGCTTTATGATATATTCCTGTAATGATATACCTGTTTCTCTTTTGACAGTGTTAGTTCTAAATTTTGAATTTTACTTTCAGATTCTCTTTTTTGCATGTTTTTACCTTTTTCGCAAGATTTTTCCAGTTGTCCATTTTTTTTAAATTTCTTTAAAATTCTAACCTTAATTTCTGTTTGGAGATTGTCCAATCATCTTTCGGTTTGAAGCAGATCTTGAATCTATTTTCTTCTTTCACCTTTCGCAATTCTTCATCTTTTTCGTTTAGTTTCACAAGTAGAATTTGTCGAATTCGATTTCATGCCGAATTTGTTTACATCGGTTTCTTACAATTTATTTAGAAGCTTCTTTCAGCATACCTCCATTATTCTTCTCTGAAATGTTAGTTTTATTCTTAGGTCATAAATGACTCTCCATCTTTGTACTTCCCTTAGAAATGGGTCTTCTATCATCAAGATCTTTAAGGTTTTTCACATTGGACCTGTTAAATAGCATCCCTGAAAACTAATCAGTAAAAAGAAATGTTTCCTCTCTGAAATTGCTTAAAAATTCAAAATAATATCTATCACATGAACATTGTCATCTATATATAATCTCTTCAAATAACTTTTTATTTCAAGCATGCAATAGTCATTAACTTATTAATACTACAAATATAGAACCCTGATCTTAAACTTCCGTTAATATTTGTCTTATGAATCAGAAAGAATGCAATAAATTCATAGTTCTGTTAAAAGCTTGAGCGAATTTAACTGTGTCTAATGAATCTGGTGTTCTCTTTGAAGAAAATAAGAGTGTAGTCTAAGTCATTACTTTTTGACTTGCTGTCATTATGATTCTAGTATTATAATATTTGATCATTGCTGGCATTATGTATAAATATTAATTTTCAGTAAAATTCATAAGAAGTTTGGATTGAACTTGAAACTCGCCAAATGATGTAGACCTGTGCCAAAGAAAATATCGCCATGAAAGTTTTAGCATCATGTTTACGAATATGTTTGTGAAAGTCTAAATTATTTGACAACCTTTCCCTTGCAGAACCAATTTTTAAAATTTTCTCTGGTTTATTGAGCCATTTTTAGCTGAATTCAATTAAAAATTCTGATATCTGAATTGAATTTGAGTTGTGTTTTGTGGCGGTAGTTTAATAAGCCTGTAGCAGCCATTGGATAGAGGTGATTACTTTTGTCTAATGCTTATGTTACGCGGCTACGAGCCCCTACGTTGCACGTTCGATCCAAGCCAAATCAATCCGCCACAGTTGTACTTTACTGAATACAAAGTTTGAAAAAATTATTATTTATTGTGCGAAAATTCTAGTTTCAGATTTTAATGGATCTCCGTGTTTTTAAACTTTCCCGAGATCGAAAAACATATTTACGGCATTTTGTATGTTTGTAATTAAGAAGCTCTAGATATTGGATGAAATATGGATGATGGTATATGATTTTGGAAGAGTTTTATCCAACTTTATGGGAAATCTATCCAGAAAAGGTGTATCTATACGCCTATCTAAATGCAAGTTAATCCTACAACTACAAAACGAAGAGGACTAGATAGATACAATTTAACTTTAACGAGTAGATATCTATCATATTTGGAACCAATTTCATCAAGTATTTGACCTACCTGTTTGTCCTTTTCCGGTGTAAATACGATAACTGAAAAGGCACAAATGTATGCATGTGATTTTATAACAGTTAAATTTTGATTTTGATTGGTTAAAAATAACGCGCCTAAAACTCAAATCGGATATTCATTGCAAAAGCCAGGGATGAATCGCCTAAAAACAGCTATCACATTATCAATAAAATCGGCTCATTCACGCCAAAGATGGATTTTTAATAGCTATTGTTGTCATTGCCAGGAAAAACATTCGCGGACTCGATCAATTTTATCAAAAGAGGGCAGAGAATATTTTTAGAAATTTTTGTAGAGACGACTCCCTCTGATGTTACATTGTAATCGAACAAAACATGTGCAGTGGAAGCTTTATAAGCCAGATAGCATCTTCAAGACTAAGTGATCGCTTTTAGTCTTGTGGTCATGTTATCTGGCTACCAACCAGAATATCGCGAGTTCGGGCCTAACTATCGCCAATCGCAACATTGGTCAAAAAGGTCGATGGAATTAAAAAAATAAGTACACAACGTTCGTGCAGTCGCTGTGTCGCCCTCTACCCCAAAATAAAAATAAATGATGGCAAATAATCAGCCAATAAAAAAAGACTGATAAATAAACAGCTGATTAGAAATGCCAACTAAATAATAAGCCAATAAGATAAATAAAAATGAAGTTAATAAATAATCTGCCGATAAAAAAAAAACTGATATATAATCAGTCAATAAAAAAAGAAACTGTTAAAAAATCAGCCAAATAAAAAATATTTATAGGTAAAGCGCATTAAAAACTCAACAGCCAATAAGATCTCCACCAAACAGCTCCAACTATCGCTCGTCTCAGCTCTCACTGGAATTATTCTAGTGGAAACTTTAAAAGCCAGATAACATCATCGAGACACAAAAGAAAACCGAACTTAAATTTACAAAAATTTCTTAGAGCCGTGGTGGTCAGGTCTCGGCTTCGTTCAGGTTCGATACTCGATTCCACCGAAGAACCGTCGCGTAAGGGCATCTGGTGCGCGCTAATCCGTCGGGGCCAAACATCCTCCCGTTGGTGTGATGTGGAAGGCTGGAGAGGTCAGGTGTCGTCCTCGTCAGCTGACTGAGGTTCAAAATGACGAGTTCCATGCCAAAACAGCCGTAGTGTTGCTTCAAAACGGGACATTAAAATAACTAAACCTAAACTACGACAGTTTCCGCTTCTGCTTACCAAAGATTTCCATAAAGATGGAAATCATAGAAAAGGAAAACCTCGATTTTTATGCTGTGAACAACATAACAGAAATCATTGTATCTGCCTGTAGAAAAAGTAAATTAAATAAGTTAAATAAAAGTCTAAAAAAAAGCATAACTGGTGGTCTAGAAAGTTAGAAGTGTACAGAAACGATATGAGAAGAGCAAAAAGAAAATTGTTGAAAGGGAACAGCTAAGGATGAAGCTGATATGTTATCAATAATCTCAATGTCTAATTCTCAATGAATTCTCAATGTCTCCAGCATTTTGAGCATATATTGGGGCCGCGGTGGCCTAACGGTAAGATTCAGTAAGATTTTCTATAAAATATGGGATTCAATTTAGATCAGTTATCATTTTAGTCTATCTTGAACTTAAATTCAATTTAAATTTTAGTAGTTATATACTATAAAGTTACAAAGTACGCTTTTTTTGTAAATTGCGAAATCCTCTCAAATGAAACCTCGTGCTGTTTCAAATTGGGATGTAAAAGTATTTACGAGAGTGTCATTCCGCTATTATTCCTTTCTCGACATTTAATGGGCCTCGGTGGCCTGGTGGTAAGGCCTCGGCTTTGGAACAGGAGGGTTTCAGGTTCGAGGCCCGATTCCACCCAAGAACCGCCGTGTGAGCGGGTCCGGTGCACGTCCGTCGGCGCCAAACGTCCTCCCGTTGGTGTGGTGTGGAACTTTGGAGAGGGAAGTGTCAGCTCAGATGTCGTCCTCGTCATCTGATCGCGGTTTAAAATGAAGAGTTCCATGCCAAAATAGCTCTAGTGCTGCTTCAAAACGGGACGTTAACACAATTAAGCTAAACTGAGTATTTATCAGAATGAGATGAAACACCATCAAAATTTAGATAATATTAAATATAAAAATATTAATGACGTAGTTAAAAAGGAAAACAAAATACCTTTCTCTTACCTTAAAGAATACCTAATAGAATAAGAAATACCTTTCTCTTACCTTCTCTCTCTTAAAGTACCTTTTTCTCTTGGGAGGACGGTTTTGCAAAATGCTCATGAACAATTTAGGCCTCCAAGCACTCAAAAGAGGAGAAATTTAATGACTTCTCAATATTATTGGCCCATCTCAATCAAGGCATTGCACTTTTTGTTAAACATTGAGATGTTTGTCCATTAAATAAAAAAGAAAAATTATTTGGCTCTGCCCCCCACAAATCGTCCTTTTGAGCGTCTTTCTGTCGATACTGTTGGTAAAATTAATTATTACAATTCAACAAAAACATTTCTTCACTCAGTAATTGATCATGCAACTCGATATGCTTAGGCTTTTGATCCCATAAATGAAAATTCTCAAACTTATATTAATATTTTTCGTAGCATATTGCCATCTCGACAACCTATCATCAGACATCTCCACCATTTCGGGTATTGAAGTTATAGAGCGTCCCATGGTAAAATGTGCAGGAGTTCATATTCGTTCATGTTGTCTGATAACGGAATGAAGAAACGAAAATGAAGTATACCTACCGTTTCAAATTCTTCAAAATATATTTTACCATTAACTAAATTTCTATAAAGATGGTGTTTCAATGATTTCACTCTTGCCTCC
>JAPMOQ010015367.1:178622-201604 GCA_026543055.1 Argiope trifasciata | reverse complement strand
ATACATACATATACCTATATATATATAAATATAGAATAAAATGCGCTATTTTCAACCGATTGTAACTAAAATGTCATTCATAAATACACTTCTATACACCACACCACTCACCCAATTTGACATATTTAAATCTGTCTTTGTGAATTGACGCCTTTACAGGCTTCTGAAAGTACTGACAAACCGTCGGATTTGGCTCACCATTTGATAAGTGCCTACATGTCAATGTTAAATTCATCTTGTGTTTACCTATTCGAACTGCCGAAAGGAGCATGTTTAAAATTTGATAGGAATCTAAAGACCGAGTCTAAAATCCACATTTTAAGGCGATCTCCAAGTATTTTCGCGTTACTTTTTCTACGAACAGATATTTAAAAAAAATGTGTTTTTTGAACTCGAGGAGATCTAAATTTGCAGAGATTCCTCTAAATCATGTAATTAGGCGGAAATTTAAACGGTTACAATACATTGTAAATGAAAAAGTTAAAACGAATTCTCAGAAGATCGCCAGGATGATGATCGCATTCTTCTGTACCTTTCTTAAGAATTCAAGGAAAAGGGGAAAAAAGACAAGCACACACACCTACCAGCTACCCATCTGTCGCATGCCAGCTCATAAAATAGGGCGTCTGAATGCGAGAGATGCGGGCTTGCACGAGTCGGTTTCGGCTACTTCAGTGCCTACTTTTCTTTTGCAGGAGGACGCGATTGTCTTGAATTCAAATAATATTACTTGAATGAAGAAGCACAGAAAAAGGAATACAGGCAAATAATTAAGTAGCTCGTAACAATATGCAGACCAATGGCATTTTGAATGAGTTCATATGCGAAACGAAACAAACGTAAGCCGTCAATATATCAATAAATAAACAATTGGCTCATATGGATGAATGAGGACAGTGAAAGTACATTAAGATGTTCAGCTCATGAAAGGTAGATTCAGTCAGTCAAAAATTATTCATTTGAACTGATGTATTTTCACAAGTCATCCTTATTCACGAAATCCTTTTCATAAGCAAATAGCACATGAAGTGTGTTCTGAGAAGCGTCTAAATTACAAATAAGTCTGAAAGGAAAATTCGGTTTCTACGTCTTTAATAAGCAGAAGACTCGTTCCAGGGCACAAGTTGGTTTTCTTTTCCGGTTGCATCTCCATCCATTTTCATGCAAGAAAGAATAACTGCTCCGAGAGAACCCTCGCTCACGCAAAAAAAGACACATAGAAAAGAAAAAGAAAAACGCATATTAATAGGATGCTTCAATTAATATTTGAAAAAGACACAAAGAAATGCATATAAAGTAAAGACTTTCTACAAAATTTTTTTTGATTGAGGCCAATATATATATATATATATAGGAACACGTATTTTAGTTTTTTTTCAACCGATTGAAAAGCTAATTTCTCACAAAATGACAATTCTAGTAGAAAGACCCCTTTTCGAATCCATTCATGTAAGCCTTTGTGTCTCAGTTGTCGCACTGAAATACGCGCGAATGCTCAGGTGAACAGATGGGGAAATCCGTTTATGAATTTGGTCCAAAAATTTGTATCCACCTATTTTATTGATCCAGCTCAAGAATTTGTATTCATAACGTTCACTTGCAATGAAAAAGATACCTGTGTATGTAGTTCGTTTGAAGTCAGAACCACATAGCAAATTTCTGCTGCCTAACTTAGAGAGAGACAACTAAAAAACTGTCTTAAGTCGAAACAATTTCCAAGAATGCATTGCTTAGATTCTGGAGGTCTAAAATGTGAAAAATTGGCAATATCTCGAGGGCGAGTATTTTGACTATTCCAGTACTTTCTTCTTATTACTTTCTTGTATACGAAATATACAAAATGTATGCGTATTAACTAAAATTTCTTAAGCAAATTAAAATTTACAAATTTAATTATACTTTTAATTATAAAACAAACTTTTATAAGAGGAAGTGAAATGGAACGTTCATTCATAATTACATTTCTTTTGAACGCAACAAAAATGATTTAATTATAGCTTTCTTCAAAAATAGTTTAATTATATTTTCATTTATTTCATATTAATGTTTTAATTATATTTAACTGCATTTAAGTATAGCACCTTTGAATCTCATCTGGTTTCAGCTCTACGCAAAGAAAAGAAATTAGTTATTAAAAATTAATACAAGTATAATTTTTCCATTCACCGCTTTAATTACCAAACGTAAGATTCAGATTTAACGCATTTTCTTCTGAATTACATCCTTTTGCAACAGAATTTCCTCCCAGTTTGTAATAATTTCATTCGGAGCCATTTTTCAAGCAATCCTGCTCATTATTTGGAAAATTGTCTCTTTAGCCTTATTCATTTAATAATCTTTTTGCAGATCGCTTAAAAATATATGACAATTTTAATTGAGAACATTTTATAATGATAATTTTTCTATTTGATTTTAATTATCTAGAAAAAATTTCTTACATAATACTCGTAATCTTTACCAACTTATTTGTACTGAAATGCAAGTTGTGTTCATTGCTTAGTCAGTTTATCTTAGTATAAGTAAATAATACAAATCCAGGTGCATTTAACTTTGGACAATTTGCAATTCATTGAACGGTTTCTGGTAACAATTTCTTGAATGAGTCACAAATATTTTAAAATAATTGCAAAAAGCTGATTGAAAAGGAGTCGCAAGTACAAAATTTGGGTTCTTGATAACAGATCTTTTTTTTTGGTCTTGGGGAAAAAATCCAAGACCAAACTGAGATATTTGACGAGAGATTGGTTTAAATAAAAACTGTCTTGTTAATTATGCCAACTGGAACTCTCAATTAAATCTAACAGTGGATTAAAAGGAGGTCCATATCACATAGCAAAAAGAGAAGAGGGACCGATAGCTATCATTTATCCGAAAAAAGGAAATAGGATCAAATTTCAAGCGACGATAGAACCGGTAAAACTCGAGTTTCCAGTACAAAATGATAAAGAAGGCATGCTTATAGAAGTCAGTGAAAGTGACATTAAAAAATTTAAGGAGATCTGATAAATTATAAACTTCTTAAAGATGAATGAACGCTTATAAATCCTCTTAAAGTAAATCTAGTCAATTCTATATAACATACTTAGAAATGGATTCAACTTTAAAACAATTAAGGAAACAGAATAAAATGATTCGCAACAGCGATATAAACCATGGGTATTTGACGAAATTGTCTAGAGGAGCAAACTGAATAATATTATTGGATCCAACATATTTCAGTTATATTGTCAAATTTGGAAATGTTAAGGTATCCGATTATACTCAAAACTCTGGTTTTTGATCACATTGGCGAATTTTTAAAAAATGTTATTTCTTGTAACTCAGACTTTCCTTTTCCGAAACAGCTTTTTATTTCTAGGAAAAGGAAAGCCTGACTTGCCATCTAGGGGCATTTGATGCAAAACATATTTTCCAGCTAAAATTTGTCTTTTATTTCAATTTTAATTTTCATAAAAATTCTACACTGTTAAGCATGTTATTTCAAAAACTAATAGAGGCATAACATAAACATTTTAGCGAATGTTTTAAATAATATGGGCTATGAAATGATCCAAAAGCTTTACAGTTGGGGAACTACTTTTTCATTTATAGGCATTTTTAGAAAAATCAGGTTGTGAATTTAGGGGAAAATGCAGATATACGTATATTTTTACCCATAATCTCTTTGCATCTGAAAATGTTTATTAGATTTTGATACATTTCAGTCATCATTATATTCTATAACTTGTGTGTACACAAAATAGGATTACTGCATTACAATTTTGTGTCGAGTGCAAACTGTTTTGGTTCAATTTCATTAGAATTCACTACCAATGTTCCTATTTCTTAAAATATGCTAATTTTCAAATACTTTTTTTGTGTTTTTTAGTGTTTATAACAATACATCTAAAAACCATAAATATTTTTTTAAAATCCAGTTTTCCAAAAATTTTCCTTCGAACGTAGTCTGATACCTTAACTTGGGCTGGTAGAGATTAAATTGTGAGAGGATATATAAGACCAAGGCAATGTTTAAACTGTTACAAGTTCGGTCACTCGATTCAGAATTGCTGTGATCAGGATTAACACTTTATTTAAATTGTGGAAAAGAAAATCATAGTCAATTATAATTGCAAAAATTATACAAGTTTAAATAACACATTGAAGGAAAATTTTGAAGAACCGTCATATAAACGGTCAGATGCATGTTAAATCCGTCAGATTCAAACGTCCTTCCGTTGGAATGACGTGGAAGATGGAGAGGGGGGTGCCAACTCTGGATTCGACCACGTCATCAGACTGTGGATACTAACACGAAAAAAATTAAAACTTAGGCGAACTGGAATTTTCGAAAGAAAAAAAAAAAGGCTTCGTTATGATAGCCAAAGTGCAATCATTTTTCACTTCATCTTCAAATGATTTTGTTGAAACTCGGTATAGTTTCAGCAGTTACTGATGCAAAATTTACTTTATAAATCTGTATTATGGTATTTCCGAGCCCTAAATTTTTAAGGTGCCATTGGCCGGTATTTCTTCTAATTATAAAGGCATCTACAAGGATATTGATTCAAGGATAGCAAATATTTTGAAGAACTGCATGAAGTATGTCTGCTCATAATTATTGTGCAATGCGTAGTTGCAATTTTGTTTGATTATTATCAAGAAAATATGTTTTTCATATTTATAAACTGTTCCCCAAACGAAAAGTAACAATGTATGCGAATAAACTTAGAGATAATTTTAGGCAAGCGTAGAAAGTTTAAAATCTTATTAAATAGGGATTTTATTACTAAAAAATTGGTTTGTGGACAGATTCAGATTAGACAGGGTTGGATTCACTCGAAATTATTTTTCGTCAAGAAATTGATATATTGAATGAACCTGATTCTCTATCCACCTACAATCTAATTGTATTGATATCCCGTTTAAGAAAAACCTCAAGAAAAGAGAAAATTTATTTCCTGCATTCAGATGTACCGCAGTTATCTAAATTTATTTACTAAATATGACCCTCGAGAGTTATATCAGATTTTTTTAAAAGGAATGAAATTAAAATGTTACATTTTGGAGAGAAAAATGTTAGCTGGAGCTTTCAAAGAAATTCATTTTACTCTAGACAATCCAGAAATATTGACTAAAAAAATTTAACTAAGTACAATCAAATGAATTTCACTAAGCAGACCAAATAAAAATCAAACTTCTTGGTGGAATAGCAAATTGAAAAAAGGAATGACTTGGCTTTGGAAACTTTGACCACAATTATGGATCTTACCATCCAACGGAGATAAAACCGAATTTATGGAATTCTAGTCCTCAATTATAAATCAATGTTCCTCCGTGTATTTACAGTCATATTTTTGAAAGAGTTGACCATTTCAAATACCTAGGCAGAGTTATCAATGACAATAATAAACTCGGAGCAGAAATTGACAACAGAATAAAAAAGGCTCATAAAAGTTTCTTTGGACTGAAAAAAAACACAATTAAGTCAGACTTAATCAATCGAAATACTAAACAAAGAATTTATAGCACTCTTATTATGCCTGTTAAGCAAATAAAACTTGGACTCTTAACTCGGACCCTCAAGTGTTCAATGAACATGTTCGAGAGTTCGGTTTGATTTGAGGTTTTGTGGCACAAGAACTAATAGAAAGGTTATACTGCGCCAAACAAGCTGATTTCTAATTCAAACAATAATAATAAAAAATTTCTAGAAAAGTACTTCCGTTGGTAAAAAGTAGAAAAATGACAAAATCTCCAGACGAAGTAGAAACAGGGAATTCAGATGAAGGAATAAAAACTTAGATTTAAAAAATACAAAGGTTCTTCAGGCATCCGACTATGTTCGAGGCAATTTTTCTGAAAAATTGGATTTTTTAAAAACAAGTTACATTTATGGTTATTAAATATATTTTCACTAAGAATACAAAATACGATGAATACAACAAAATTACTTGAAAACTATATATTTTGAGGAATAGAAAAATGTGTAGTAAATTAATGAGATTGAACCAAAACGGTTCACACTGTACTCAAAAGGGTAATGTAGTAATCCTATTTTTCTTTGTACACGAGTTATAGAATACAATGATGCATGAAATGAACCAAAATCTAACAATAAGGGTTAAATGAAGATAGATGTATTTTTTTCCCACACATTCACAACTTAATTTTTCTAAAAACACCCATAAATGAAAAAGCATTTCACCCACAATAAAACTTCTGGTTCCTTTCATTGTAAATGCCATTTAAAACACACGGGTTTTTTACGTAAATATCTCTATTAGCTTTTGAGATATCGTGTGAACAGTGGAGAATTTTTACGAAAATCAAATTTTTGAGAAAACTGAAGACACATTTTAGTTGAAAAAAATCCCTGACCCTGAATGATAGGCCTTCGTTTTCCCAGAAAAGATGAACTGTTTTGGCAAGAGGAAAGTCTGAACTACAAGAAATAACAATATAAAAAAATTGCCAATGTGGTCGCTAACCTGCGTTTTTAACGTCGTCGGATACCTTAAGTGAATCTTTGCCAAGCAACAAGGGCAAAATCAGTGACGTGGTGTTGAAGAAAAATAAGCGTCGAGCATTAAAAAATGGAGTCAGGGCAAGATAAACTGTTATCCCACAATCACAACGTCGGCAAGTCATCATTTAATAATAGATGAGTATTTTTAGTGTGACCGATTCTCGGGCGAGTTGAAACTGTGTCACGTTTTCTATCCTTCAAGGAAGGCTAATTTCCCATGATTGGTTTGCAAGCACGAAGTTTGTTTAGAGTTTCCGAATCCCACTGAATTTGCCAGTTTACGTACAGAGAGCTTTTAGCCTGTTTCCTCAAATCGCAAGCAGGTAGGGATGTTTCTAAAAATCAAGTTGCGGCACTTTCAGCAGCCTGCTCATTACCACCTATTCCCACAAGCGATGGTTTCCAGCAGAATAAAACTGTAAAGCCATGAGAGATAATCTTATCAAATAAGTTTAAAATCTTTAAAATATTTGGATGTATGTAATTCCTGGGCAAATTTAGAGATGGTAAAACACTTCAAGAATCTGTCATTAATATAGCTTCCACTAGGTCTATTTAAAAATTCTAATAAAGCATGCAGTGGTTTCAGCAGTAAATATTAAAATGAAGGAAGTTGATGGCATGAAACTTTATCTGGAAAAATGACACCGAATGAGGTATGAGTAGATGTCTCAGAAACGTCCTTGTAAGCAGGAATGAAAGACTGATAAGGAGAACTATGTTCAAGGAATAACTTTGGGTAAACAATATCTGCTGTGTCGAATTTGTTGAGGTTTTCGAAAGGATTAAGAAACTAAAATGTTTGGATTCTCCCAGGAGGAAAACTTAAGGTATCCAAACACGGCAAAATTGTGGATTTCGACTAAAAGTAACATTTTTCAAAATTATTTTATTAGATAGGCCAGTCTTCGAGTTATCCAAAACAGGTTTACTTTTATCTCTACGTTCATTAGAAGTCAAGATATTAATATTTCCGTAATGATCAGTAAACCAGAAGTGGACACTGAAATAACCGGAAGCACGAAGGATTTAAAGGATCAAGAACAAGTTGGAAATGTGTCAAAAAGCAAATTTAATTTTAAATACGGAAAGTGCTTTACACAGAAAACACAAAATGGCAACGAGAATTTTAGCGAAGGTTTTATAGGACAACTAAATATCCTTAAGGTTGTCAGAGTGTATCCTAGTGAACATTTAATCAAAGCATTTGCTGAGCTCGGCAGACAGAATAAATGAATGTAAGCAGCATTTGCTGACAAATGAAAAAATTGTCAGGAAAAAAATTTTTGGTATTCGACTGCTTTCGAAGGAAAAATTTTGGAAAATTGGATTTTTCAAAAAATCTATTTAAAGCGATGGTTTTTAGATATATTGTCAATTATAATACCAAATACTATAAATAGAACAAAATTATTTCAAAATAAAATATATTTCGAGAAATAGGGACATTTGTAATGAATTTTAATGAAATTGGACCAAAACGGTTAACATTCTACAGAAAATGGTAATGCAGCAGTCCTATTTTTCTTAGCACACAAGTGATAGAATATGATGATGAATGAAGTGAACCAAGAACTAAGAAAAACTGAGAGATACAAAACAGATATGAGTAAAAATATATGCATTTTTTCCATAAATTCTGGGCTTCATTTTTCTAAGAACACTTGTAAATGAAAAAGTATTTCACCAAGAGCAAAAACTTTTGGTTCCTTTCCTTGCCCATACTATTTAAACCGGACGCTGAAATTTCTATGTAAATACCTCTATTCATTTTGAGATACCATGTGAACGGCGGAGAATTTTTACGAAAATGAAAGTTTTGAGAAAATCGAAGTGAAAGACATTTTAAAATGAAAAAAAATGTTTTGCTGGATGATAGGTCGGGCCTTCCTTTTTCAAGAAAAGATAAACTGATTTGGAAAGAGTAAAGTATGAACTACAAGAAATAACAATTAAAAAAAAATTCACCCATGTGGTCGATAACTAGCGTTTTTAATGTAGTCGGATACCTTGAAGATTAAAAAAGAAAGTTATTAAAAGACCAGAAGGATGAAGGTATGACCTATAAAGGTTGAGAATTTTAAGTTTGTGCACCCATAATTTATTATTTAAACAAGTTACTGTATATTTTAAATCAATTTTTCTCAAAATTGATTTTTACTTATTTGTCGCTGACTTCAAATCGAATAATCCAAAATATAATTATATTACTGTGAAATTTGTCTCCATACTATTTCCGAGGGAGTGAAATAAAAGAATTTAGATCGAATAGTTTTTAATTTACAGCCTATTGTTTGAATAATAATGTCAAAAATTTAATAAAAATTTCATGATTGATCTTCTGCTGGCTTTAAATTTTTTCCATTTATTATTAGAACCATATAACAGCAGTTCATTCCCAAGACAAAACTATGTAGTTTATTTTGTATAAGATTTGTTAGAATGAGAATAATAACTTTCGGTGCAACCTATGTGAAGTTTTATAAGAATTTGCTTAAAGTTATGCTATTGAAGGTCAATTTTCTAGAAGTTCTCATGTTTATGTAAAATACTGACATGCTATTACTACTTTTCAATAGTCTTAAACTCAGAAATATGATTTAAGTACAGTAAAATCGCGCTTCCTTCATTCGCGTATTTTAAAAAAATGTGACCCAATTCCTATATTCGCGTCTAAACATTTCTTTATTCGCGGATCGAATAAGTACATACATCATAATAAAAGGATTCCAATAGGTATCCAACCCAATATCTTTTGTAAATGTCGTCAAATGGACTCATAAAAAAGTAAAATAGATCTTATTACAACTTTGCCTAAAGTATGTTGTTCAATGCAAACTGCAAATATAGCCGAAATCACGAATGGAAAAGGGCGAGATGGGTTCCAACAGATAGAATCAAGTGACATTGAGGAATTGCTTGAATCGCAAAATGAAGATCCGACTGAAATCGACGTAGAGGAAATGTTAAACTCACGGCCCATTGAAGAAGAGGCTTCCACAAGCACTGGGAACGTGACATTTCATTTGAAAAATCTGAGTGAAGGTTTAAGAATGGCAAATGAGTTTTGAGATTTCTTTATGAACATGGATACGTCTATGGGGCGAAATCTTACTTTTAAGAGGCAAATTGCTACTGCGACTGCTGCGTATCAGTCTGAACGGAAGGAGCTTTTAAAAACTGCCAAGCAAGAGAAATTTACAAAATTCTTCAAACCATTTGCCTAAACCTTAAGATACCTAATCAAAATGTTCAAAAACTTCAATTAAATTTATTTCTTTTTATTTTGTCACCTAGGAACGTGTCCTCTATAATCCCACATAAATGACCTTTCCGTATTCACGGTTTCTGTATTCGCGGCATATTTATGGAACATATGCCCCGCGAATAAAGAGCTTGTACTGTATGTCTGCACCATGCTTTTCTAAAAAAAAATGCTCCACACGTGTTCGGATACCTTAAATGGCTGTGAGGATTATTCTAGATGGTTCAAGTTTAGTTCTGATAAAATAGTACGCACCCTGAGGAAAATTACAGGTTCAAAATTCCTTCTAGCTTCTCGCGAACGAAGCAGAAAAAGGTCGAAGCTTGAAATGAAAATATGGATGCGATTGAATTCTGAAATAATAATGCAAAGAAAGCATTTTTCTTCTCAGGAGCAAATCTGGTTCATAACACTCAACATATAAACCTTCAACTGGAGAGGTGCGGAAAACTCCAGTACATATTCTAAGAGCTGCAGGGTGAACAGGATCATCTTTTTTTGGGTACGTTTTTCCTAGATGACGCATGGATCGCGCATCCATAATCTATTTTCGAACAGATGGTAGCTCAATAAATCCTCGGCAATCAAGTTCTGTCAGCTCCCCAAGAAAGTTTATAAAAAACTTTCAAGACATTTATTTATTTATTTTTTTTTTTTGTAAAAAAAAGGTAGAATCGAAACATTAATTTTTTGTCGAAAGTGATTCCTAAGAAATAATTTTAATTCAGAAAAAGATTTTTTTTTTTACTACGTAACAATTTTAGGGTCGGGATGAAGATTTCTCTTTCGATTAAAATGAACTTTTTACCATTAAGAAAGCGAAACCGTCTCAGACAGGTTCGGGAGAAAGTTCCTTATGCGATTGAAAGGGCGCCAAAATTTAAATTCTTCCTGAGTAGACTATTAAAATCAATCAATCATGCCAATTGAGTTAAATATACATTTAATGACATTAAAGGACAGGATTGACACGGGGACAAAACTATTTGGGACAGTAACATTCAACATGTATGCATTAAAATCATACTCATCATGCTTTACACTCGCTTCCAAGACATGGACTGATGGTTCATAGCAGCGGCAGATAGAGGGCCGAGGAAAATAGTTACGGCTACACAAAGAATTATATTTGACCCAGTAATAGAGAGAGGACGTTGGTGAACTAGATTGAGTTTTGAACGACACAAACTGTACAGGCAAACAAAAATAACACGGGTTATCCGGGGCAATAGGGTTCAAATGGCTCGGTCATGGCTGGAGAATCCCTCAAAAGAGCGCCTTCAAAATAAACATTTTAAAAAGTCCTATAGGACCTCGGAGCATCAGAAAAGCTCCAACTAGATGACTGGATGGGGTCCAAAGAGACCTGGATGCGGCTTACAGGGGTTAGAAAGCGCTGGAAAGTGCGCGTGAATTGACGCAGTCAAGTCTTCAAGGGACTTTGAAAAGACGTTATTAACAAGCAAGTGATGCTTTGATAAAAGAATGAGAAGAAATATAGCAAAACGTGAATTAGCAAATACATAAAATGATTAAGCAAACGAGCAAAATAGATCACCTTAAAAATAACAAAAAAGTTCACTAAAAATATTGAGCATACTTAGGCCACAAAATAGGGAAAAAAAAGAAAGATGACGACCATAGATAGAAACGATTCAAGAAATTAGGAGCCAAATAATTTTTAATCCAAGATCCTGAGATGATTGAATATTCTCTATTGGAAGATGCAGATCCCCAATTTACTATTTATGAAGTGAAATGGACTATTAGTTTACTCTGTTGCAAACGAATTTAATCACATATGTGGGCGGAGCTAACCGCGAAACCCACGTGGTATCGTAAGTATGTGTATATGCATGTAAAAAGTTTCGGTTCTTCTTCTGTGAGTGTGCGCGTGTAATATGGTTTTGTTTTCATGACGGTAGCTTCTAGAATGGCTTACCGAATATACCTTGTCTCGGAATATAATTAGAAATTATATTTTTACTCGGATTAATTGTTTACATGTCTTTATTTAGAATATGTACGTTGTTAAATCTTGTTAAATTTGCTGTTACAAATAAACTGTTTAAAAAGACAACCAGCTCGTCATTCCTTGGAATCTCGTATATTTTAACTTGGTGATATACCATCATTTATTGTTTTACATGGTGCCGAAACCCGGGAATATGCTTTTGGATAATCAAAAATCTTACTTGTGACGTCGGATTAGAATTTGGATTAATTCTCTTGGATTCGGAATAAACTCGGACCCGAAATAGAAGTACTGTAACCAATTTTATTTGCTAAAGATGGAGACTATCGACAAATTGAAAAGTAAAAGGAAAAACGTTCGTACTGCCAGTACGAAACTCATAAATGTTATTTACCCGTTTCTAGAAATATGTAATGTAAGAAGTGAAAGCGATCGAAATAAGCTTTCGCAGTACTTTCTAAATGTCGAGGAAAAACTTAAAGAACTTAAATCTTTAAATAGTAAAATCGAAGAATTAATAACTGATAAGGAAGCTTTCGAAACTGATATTCAGAGCTCTTTTGATTATGATGAAAAGCTAAATGAAGTTAAGTTTCAAATTAAATGTAAAATTGTAACTAGAACCGAACAACTACCTGATTCATCTCCCTCATTTCATGGTCCAGTTAATGTAGAAACTAACCATTCTGCAACTTCTATTAATTTGCCAAAATTAAGAATTTCCACATTTAGTGGAGATCCCAGCACCTTTTTGGAATTTTTTAACAGCTTTAAGAGCGCGGTTGACAGCAATGAATCTCTAAGTAATGTCGACAAATTTATTTATTTGAAATCCTTTTTGTCTGGAGAGGCCCTTAAAACTGTTTCTGGTTTTTCCCTAACAGAAAAAAATTATAAAGCATGTTTGGATCTTCTGGAAGCTAGATATGGGAAAAAGGACCGTTTGATTAGTCATTTTATAAATAGGATATTAG
Source organism: Argiope trifasciata (assembly GCA_026543055.1). Taxonomy (NCBI): domain Eukaryota; kingdom Metazoa; phylum Arthropoda; class Arachnida; order Araneae; family Araneidae; genus Argiope; species Argiope trifasciata. Next base: position 188,882 of record JAPMOQ010015367.1, on the reverse strand, counting down.
AAATTGAACCAGTCAAATCCTCCTTTAATATCAGAGGCTTGAGAAGGTTACATGACGAAAGCGAAATAAGTATTAGAAATTTAAATGCAATGGAGATTGATTCAGAAAATTACGGACATTTATTGATTCCAATTTTATTGAAGCAATTGCCCCAAGATTTAGTTATAGAATATCATCGCAAAAGAGATCCTGATAAAACTGGTGATGTAAAAGAACTAATGAAGCTCATAAAATTTGAGATTGAATCTCGAGAATCTGCGAATATTGTCGCCAGTCGTGCTCATAAATTTCTAGAATATTCTAAGCAATATTCCCGAAATTCCTATTCTCATGAACAGTCTAATAAATTTAAAAATAATACTCCTTCATCTGCTGCTTTAAACACAGTTGTCAAAAATGTGTGTATCTTTTGTTCTTGTGATTCGCACCCAGCATTAAAATGTAAATCTTTAACAAATGAGCAAAAACGTTACAAATTAAAGAAAGAAGGTTTTTGTTATCGTTGCATGATTTATAAACATTTGATGTCCCAATGTAAAGTTAAAATTACTCCTTGCGAAACTTGTCAGAGTTCGCAACAAAATGCATTATTTTGCCAGAAAAACAAAACTAAAAATCCCTCTAATTGCGAATCTAAAGTAGAAACCGACGAAAAGCAGGTAATCATGACTTCTGTTTTGAATCCTGAAAACAAACCCGGCAATTATGTAACGTTGCTACAAACAGCTAAAGTCGAAGTTCAAGATAATGATTCTCGAAAGTTAATTGCTAGAATATCGTTTGATTCAGGATCTATGAAAACTTTCATTCGCAATGATTTAAAGCAATCTTTAAATTTGAAAACGATACGAAAAAAGAAACTTTTGATTTATACCTTCTCAAAACAAGAACCTATGGAAAAAATTTGTGATGTAGTGACTCTAAAATTAACTAGTTTATATCCTCCCTATAAATCCATCAAAATAGAAGCTTTGGCATCAGACGAAATAACCGCCGCTAATATCTATTCGAACATTAATCCCAGACATTTAGAAAACATTATCCCAGCTGGCTGTTTTATCTCCGATTCGTACGAGGAATCCAAAACACCGATTCAAATTCTCCTAGGCGCCGATTTCTTGTGTAATGCAATGTCTGGTGAAGCAAGGAAGATTAACAAGAATCTTTTCATTCAACCCACAATATTTGGCGATACGTTAATTGGGCAAATGTTTAATCCCCATGAAGCAATTAAAAATCATACTTCTGTTTTCAACCTCTATTGTAATATAATTGAAAACAATTTATCCTCCCTGTGGCATATAGATTCTTTTTTGTTAAAAGATGAGTCACAGGAAGTGAAGCCTTCGGATATTTTATCCAACTTCGGAAAGGAATTAAAGATAAAAAATAAGCGTTATGAATGCCCGTTGCAGTGGAAATCGCAAGAATTAAAATATAATCTTAGTAATAATCTAGATGTTGCTTTAAAGAGATTTTCTAGTTTACAAAAAAGATTTATTCGCGATGAATCCTTGTTCGAAAAATATGATGCAGTGATGAAAGAACAAGTTAAGGCAGGAATTATAGAAATGTGTTCTGATGATTGTTCTGTTGGTTATGTAATGCCTCATAGAGAAGTATTAAAAGAAAGTTCTTCTAGCACAAAAACAAGAATAGTTTATGACGCCAGTAGTAAAATCGGGACGAAAGTGAGTTTAAACGAATGTCTTGCTTCAGGAGAAAATTTGAATCCTAATCTAATTGATGTTATATTAATATTTAGGGAACATAAGGTTGCTTTTTGTGGAGATATTGCGCGTGCCTTTATGCAAATTGAAGTCTCTGAATCGGATAGAAATTATTTATGTTTCTTTTATTATAAAAACTGTGACCAAACGCTACCAATAACTTTGTATCAATTTAATAGACATTGTTTCGGTGTTACTTGCTCACCCTTTGTTTTGGCTGCTACTATTAAAACGCATATTAAAGAGTACAAAGATAAAATACCCCTTCCAGATATTCGAGTGGAACAGTCAGCTCCCTTTACTATGATAGGACTTGATTTTGCTGGTCCCCTATTCGTGAAAGACTGCAGTGTAAAGCAGTATATTCTGCTGATAACTTGTGCTGTGACAAGAAGTGTTCATCTCGAATTAGTTGGTGACATGACTACGGACACTTTCCTCCTCGCATTCCGTCCTTTCATTTCTCGACGTGGTTTGTGTTCTGTGGTGATCTCTGATAATGCCCGCACGTTTAAACGAGCAGAATTGGAGATTAAGTTAATTTGGAAAGTGATTAATCATCCTGATGTGCAAGACTTCTACTCTAAAAACGGTATTAAATGGCAATTTATAGTGGAAAGAGCCGCCTGGTGGGGTGGATTCTACGAACGGATGGTTCGTACTGTCAAAACTGCCTTACGTAAATCTCTTGGAAAATCGTGTCTCACTATTGATCAATTGTTAACAGTGCTTATTGAAATAGAAGGCATGATCAAATCTCGGCCAATCACCTACGTAAGTAGTGATGCGGAGGAACCAACTGCCTTAACTCCAGCTCATTTCATTCTAGGTGTTGTGAACTGCATGATAAAATCTGGCAACAGCTGAGGCAGCCAGTGACGTCAGCCTGCGAGCTGTCGGAAATATACTTAAGGTGGGTTCAGACGAGGCTTATTATTGTCCGCAATAGAAGATCACGCCTACTTTTGGAAAATCACGTGACCGCAACGGGACAATGGCAAATGATTGTCTCGTCGGGACAAACATTGTCGGCGTTGTCTCAAGTGTTCACACGGGGACAATGCCGGGAAAACAGCAGAGAGACAATGTTTGCGGACAATAAAAAGCCTCGTGTGAACCCACCTTTAGAACTGAAGATGTACTTGAATTGTTAGATGTGTTTTGTGTCTGATGTTTGTGTTGTATCGTCTTGAAGAAATAAATGTCTTGTATTAGAAAAGATTTGAACTTTCTTGATGACTAGAAAAGTACCCACGCATCTGGTAGATGCACGAACTAGCTGAATATTTTTTCTATGAAAGATATAATTAGATATCGTAACATAGTGGCGTCCGTGACAGGACGGGTACTTTCGATTTGAAGTTCTACTGATGAAATAATTTGAAGTAGCTGAAATAATGGAGATGACACAACTGAAATCTCAGAGGAAATCATTTCGGATTTCATTCACGGCTTGTACAAACAAGATTGAAGGTCAACTTAAAAAAGAATCGGTCGAATACGATGAACTTTTGATTTTGAAACAACAGTTATGTGAAAAGTTCAAGGCTTTGGAAGCTTGCCAATCAGAAATTTCCGGACTGATTTTGAAAAATGAAAGTGACGAAAAAATATATGAAGAAGATTTTCTATGTGCTGAGGAATACCGTGACAGGTACATAGAACTATGTTCGAAAGTTGACCGACTGACTGTGAAAAATACCAGTACTAATGTTTTCTCCGAATCTAGAAAATTTAGGCTCCCGAAAATTGAATTGAAAAAATTTGACGGAGATGCGAAAAATTATCTGACTCTTTGGAGTCAGTTTCAGAAAATTCACGAAGATCCGGGTATTCCAAATGAAGACAAATTTATGTATCTACTTCAAGCAGTAGTTCCTGGTTCGTGTGGTGGAAAGTTTTCCTGCTACTTCAGAAAATTATTCGAAAGCAATCTCTCAAATCAAAGAGAGATTTGGAAGAGAAGATTTGTTGGTCCACATATATGTGAGAGACTTGCTATCTTTGGTGATGAGAAATGCATCCACCGGACGTTCGAAGACTGATTTACCCAAGTTATATGATGAACTGGAAGCCAAGATACAAGCATTAGAAAGCCTAGGTAAAACGCAAGAAAAATATGGTGACTTTCTTAGTCCTCTTGTGGAATCCTGTCTTCCTGAGGAAGTGTTGTTAGCATGGGAAAGAAATAGGAATCACAATTCGTCTGACGATGCCGGTGGATCACGAAATTTAAAGGAACTGATGAACTTTCTTCGGCAAGAAGTTAAAGGAGAAGAAATGATGAGCCTAGCTAGGACTGGATTTGTTACTCAACATACTTTACGAAAAAAAGAACTGTTTAGTGAACCATGCAAACAGCAATCGACAACAGCTTCAGCCTTGGTAAGTCTGCAAACAACAGGTAGGAGAAATCAAAATTGTATTTTTTGTGATAAATTTCATGCCAGTGAAAACTGTTTTAGTGCAAGAAAAATGTCTTTAGCTGCTAAACATAAACTTGTAGAGATATAACCGGCCATTTAGTTTTCCGAGACTGATGGCGAGTTAGGATTTCTAAATTCGCAAGGGGAGATGCACTTTTTAGCATTTACACCAAATTTAAAATGGTATCAGCAGAATTTATGATGAATTGAACTAGATCTGGATCTGTTGTTTCGCCCTCTGAAGTTTCTGGACTTTCTGCGTGACCGTTGACGATGTGCAAATTCTTCGAATTTTTTTGTGAGTGATGCAATGCTGGCTTCTAAGGTTTCAATTTTTTTGCTTCCAATGGATGATGAATTAGTAGTATTGGATTGTGCAATTGAAAATGATTCTGAAGAATTGTAGACATTAATTATTTTATCTGCCATTTCCGCGATATTGTCCAGTGGATCTTTACTAATAGACAATATAGCTTGTACTTGTTGAGGCAAACGCTGAAGCCAAAGTGATTTTAAAACTTCTTCCGAGATAGAATTGCCAGCCAAACCTTTCATATGCCGCAATAAGTCAGATGGGCGTTTGTCGCCGAGATCAATTTCAGTAAGTAGTTTTTTCAAACGAGATTCTTCTGTGTCGGTTAATCGGGTTAGAAGAGCATTTTTTAAAGTTTCGTATTTATTCTCACTTGGCGGATGCGATAAAACATCTACAACGAATTCTAACACATTTTCGTCGAGCGCTGATACGACGGTGTTAAATTTAGTAATATCTTGAGTAATGTTGCTATTGGAAAATTGAGCTTCAAGTTGTATAAACCAAAGTTTTGGCTTATTTTTCCAAAACACTGGCGGTTTAACAGCGATTTGGCTCAACTCAGAGTCTATAGTTGAGTTATTATCAACCATAATGAAAAGATGACGCAATACTGGTATTGAAAAGAATTTAACGTACCTCGTTATTTACGGCGATAAAAATAGCTTTTCTACGCTCGGAGTTGAAGTCCAAGGTCACCAATGTAGAGATATTTTGATGTTATGCAATGCATATTAGAGAGTTAACACGTTAAATCATTTGGAATAACATCGACTCTACGAAACACAACTTTATTAACAGAAACCAAAGTAAACACTAATTTTTAAAAGCAATTTCTGGTTGCCAACTCGGAAAAACATATGTAAAAATATTTTGCTACATCATAAAAAATGCGGAAATACAGTGAGTCAGCGAGGATAATCTTTTTAAAATCACAATAATAAATCTTGCATTTCCGCTGATCCATGTGATACAAAAAATAATACTTCAGCGATCAGAATTTGGGCACCACAAACTGTTGTTAAAGAAAGGTGCATGTTTTTCATGTTTAAAGAAAGCTCGTCACTTAAGTAAATTTTGTAATGTAAAAGATCAATTAAAGTGTCCCCGATGTTCTAATAAACATTTTGAATTAATGTGTGATAAAAATGATAATTTAAGTGATAAAATTTGTGATTCTAAATGTATTTCTAACACTGAAAATTCCCTTTCAAATTGTAGTAAAAATGAAACAATATTTCTGCAAACGTTATGTGTTTTTGTACGGATTCAAGGTAAACAGAAACTGATTAGAATTGTTTTGGATTCAGGCAGCCAGAGCTGTTATATCAGTGAAAAAATAATTTCTCTATTAAAAGCTTCATCGAGTAGAAATGAAACAGTGATTCATGCTTTGTTCGGGGGGAAAGAAACTGAGCCAATAAATCATGAGGTATTTCCGGTCGAAGTTACTTCTTTGGATGGTTCTTTTTCTTTTAGTTTCGAGGCACATTCAGAAAAGAAAATATGCGGATATATTCCTAGAATAAAAAACAAAAAAATTCTGGCAGAATTAAAGAGAAATAAAATTTAGGGATTCTTTTGAAAATGAAACGGAAAGTAATCTTTTGTTAGGAGCGGATGTTATAGGAAAAATATTAACTGGAAATATTTGTGAATTGGATTCAGGGTTGACAGCAGTTGAAACAAAATTAGGTTGGGTTGTTTTTGGACGGGGATCATTTGAAAGAAATTGTAGTTCAACAATAACGATGTGTTGTACAAACATGCCTTTGAATAAACTTTGGGAACTTGAAGTTTTGGGTATATCTAATCCAAGTGAATGCAGGAAGGGAGATATTGATTTGAAAGAATTTGCTGATAAAGTGAAGATTCTTCCAGACGGAAGATATGAAATACAACTTCCTTGGAAATATAAATTTGGGAATTTACCCAGTAATAAAGATTTGGTCTTGAAAAGACACGAAAGGTTAGTGAACAAATATGAAAACACGGAAATTTTGTTTGAATATCAGAGGGTTTTTCAAGATTGGGAAAACTTAGGTATTATTGAACGTGTCCCTGATTCTGAATTAAATAGAAGATGCCATTATTTGTCGCATAGACCAGTAATTAAATTGGAGAGTCAGACAACAAAATATCGTCCCGTTTTTGATGCGTCCGCAGCTGAGAGAGGAAAACCTTCGTTGAATGAATGTTTAGTAATTTGATAGAGTTAATACCAGATATTCTGGATCGTTTTAGAAAGTATCCTATTGGATTAAGTGCCGATATAGAAAAGGCATTTTTAATGTTATCTGTGGCTCCTAAGGACAGAGACTTTTTAAGGTTTTTTTATCCATGTAAAGATGAATTGATATATAGACATTGTAGAGTAGTATTTGGTGTTTCATCTAGTCCTTTTTTATTGAATGCTACTATCATGCATCTACTTGAAAATTGTGATAAATGTCTGGATGTTGTACAAAAACTTAAAATGTTCTTTTTATGTGGATAATTGTTTAACAGGAGTGTATAGTGTTCTTGAAGCTGATTATTTTATGGAAAAGGCAACAAATATTATGTCAAAGGGTTGCTTTAATTTGAGATGCTGGGAGAGCAATGTGGAATGTCCACATACCACTAAACATTCTGGAAATACATCTGTATTGGGGTTGATTTGGGATTTAGATGCAGACACATTGAAGTGTAAAATTGATTTGGAAATTTTATCTTGTGAAACTAAAATAACTAAAAGATTTATTTTATCTACTGTACAAAAATTCTATGATCCTCTTGGTATGTTGACTCCTTCTACTTTGCTCCCAAAGCTTATGTTACAAGATTTGTGGAAATCTCGATTTTCTTGGGAAGAGGAACTTCCTGCTAATATTATTGAAAGGTTTTCTAAATGGTTAAATGAAATGTTTTTATTGAAAAATGCAGCTGTACCACGTTTTATGAACTTTAATGAAACTTCTGAATTGCATGTGTTTATAGATGCATGCAAGGGGGCTTATGCTGCGTGTGTCTTCGTTAGATCTGAGATGGAAGGAGAAATTAAGATTAGACTCGTACGCGCAAAGAAAAGAGTGGCTCCTTTAAAGTCTTTGAGCATTCCACGTTTAGAATTGATGGCTTGCTGCATTGGAGCGAGACTTGTTAGTTCCATTATTAAGGCGCTCGATGCAAAGAATATGCAGGTCACACTCTGGTCAGATTCCACTGTTGCATTATGGTGGATTAAAGAATATGGAGACTGGACAGTTTTTGTTGCCAATCGCGTTAAAGAGATACGAGAGCTAACTGGATCTTACACTTGGCGACATGTTCCGGTCAGTATGAACATTGCCGACCTGTTGTCTCGTGGATGTTCACCCCGGCAAATGTTAAATTCTAAATGGTGGGAGGGTCCATCCTGGTTAGTAGAAAATCCTGAATTTTGGCCTATTAGTGAATTAACTTGCCAGCCAGATGAAGTCAATATTGAAAAGAGAAAGTGCAAGTTAGTTAATTTAAATCTAACCGAGGACACACACCCTTGGTATGCACAAAGATCTTCTGATTATGAAAAAATGATTCGAGTAATTGCTTGGGTTTTAAGATTTATTAATAACTGTAAATTGCTGAATGTAAAATGTAAGAACTCTGAATTGTTAAAATCTAATTCTCAGGAGTCAAAAAATGAAAATAAAATTATAAACAATGATGATGTAATAATTTGAAAATTCACCTCCTCCGGTAGATTAATAAAATTGCCTAAAAGGCTTGATCTTTTAAATAATGTGTGTTACGTGCTTGAGACTCAGTCAGAGTCTCAAGGGGGGGAGGATGTTGTGAACTGCATGATAAAATCTGGCAACAGCTGAGGCAGCCAGTGACGTCAGCCTGCGAGCTGTCGGAAATATACTTAGAACTGAAGATGTACTTGAATTGTTAGATGAGTTTTGTGTCTGATGTTTGTGTTGTGTCGTCTTGAAGAAATAAATGTCTTGTATTAGAAAAGATTTGAACTTTCTTGATGACTAGAAAAGTACCCACGCATCTGGTAGATGCACGAACTAGCTGAATATTTTTTCTATGAAAGATATAATTAGGTATCGTAACATTAGGAAAGAGAATAACATCATTGCCCTCTGTAAAACTTCACCTTGATTCAAATCTTTCTTCTAGGAAATATTTCATTAAAACTTTTAATTATCGTGAAAAATTAATGAGATCTTTTTGGATCAGGTGGAAAAATGAATATTTACTGAATTTAAGATCGGCCCATTCAAGTTTAGCTAAAAACTGCTCTCAATTTAAGGTTAACGATGTAGTCTTAATTAAAGATGATCATTTACCTCGTAATTTTTGGAAACTAGGAAAAATACTTGAATTATTTCCTGGAAGAGATGGCAAGGTGAGGGCTTGCAAATTAAAAACTGAGTCCGCAACTATCAGGCGACCTGTACAACTGTTGTATAATTTGGAAATACTGGACTAAAGTGTATAAATTGTATTCATGAACTCTTAACTTTATGCCTAATATCTTGAATATTAACTGCTATTAAATTTGAATATTATATATTGTACAATTTTAGTTAATTGATATACTTGTATGTTTTCATGTTTCTTTATAATATTGCATATGTTTTACCAGGTAACTTTCATGTTATGCAAGAATATTTACTCGGATTACCCTTGGTTCATCCGGGGGCAAGTTGTTGCAAACGAATTTAATCACATGATATGTGGGCGGAGCTAACCGCGAAACCCACGTGGTATCGTAAGTATGTGTATATGCATGTAAAAAGTTTCGGTTCTTCTTCTGTGAGTGTGCGCGTGTAATATGGTTTTGTTTTCTTGACGGTAGCTTAGCTTCTAGAATGGCTTACCGAATATACCTTGTCTCGGAATATAATTAGAAATTATATTTTTACTCGGATTAATTGTTTACATGTCTTTATTTAGAATATGTACGTTGTTAAATCTTGTTAAATTTGCTGTTACAAATACACTGTTTAAAAAGACAACCAGCTCGTCATTCCTTGGAATCTCGTATATTTTAACTTGGTGATATACCATCATTTATTATTTTTCATACTCCACTAATGAATCAGTGTTTAAGAATGGGATAGTTTCCTAGGGCAGGAAAGTTACTGAACTTGCCTTATTACCCAAGAAAAGTAAAGATAAGTAACTACTAGTCTTCCTGTTTAAGGGAAGATTCTGGGGAAATTAGAGGTTTATGGATTTCCTCGAAATTAATTAATATATCAAACATAAACCAAAATTGATTAAAAAAACATGGGAACTACCTGATGGGAAGATACTTGAAACTGTAGTAGAATCCAAAGCTAAAGAGGATAATCTAATAAAGTGCATCATCTCCCTGGTTACCGAGAATGCATTCAATAGCAAGATGTAAAGAATATTCTTATGAAGTATTACACAAAAAATTAAATGAATGGATAAACAGTATTTTTTAGAAGATCATACAGTTTCCAAATAATGAGTTTGAAATTGCAATCAGGCAGTTCAAGATTTATTATGGGTCAGAACTCAGGATAACTGTCGCGAATTAAATCAATTTAAGGAAAATACAGAATATAAAACACAAACATTTAAGATGACTAATTATACTGATGAAAGCGACTGAATCTTATTTCATTCAAAAATGCGTATCAGTTTTACAGAAAATGGAAACGGGCCATTCATTTGGAATTTAGTTTGAATAAATTTCATTACATTATGTTCCATAAGAATATTTCATCTCCCAGGAATTTATATTTTTACACACACACACACACACACACACACACACACACAC